>QLTV01004244.1:486678-513978 GCA_003457575.1 Thermophis baileyi | reverse complement strand
CAACCGGAAGTTGGCAAACGGGCCATTTTCTGCCCCCAGGGGGCCCCCGGGGGGGGGGGGGGGGAAGGCCGTTTTTGCCCTCCCCAAGCTCCTAGAAAGGCTCTGAAAACTGGTGAGAGCGAAAAACGGGTGTGCCATCACGTGCCGGGAGTGTGTGTGGGGGGGATTCACGTGTGCATGCGCGGTGGGGGGGAGGCGCGCATGGAATTATGGGTGTGGGCACGCGCGTGTGTGACCCCCCCGGGCTCCCCCCCTTTTGGCACGCGAACCAAAAAAGGGGCGCCCTCCCCGGAATAGGTTCTCCTGCTTGAGCAGGGGGCTGGACTAGAAGACCTCCAAGATCCCTTCCAGTTCTATTCTATTCTATTCTATTCTATTCTATTCTATTCTATTCTATTCTATTCTATTCTATTCTATTCTATTCTATTCTATTCTATTCTATTCTATTCTATTCTATTCTATTCTATGATAGAATCAACCTGGAATGACGGAGAAACTTCCTAACAGTGAGGACAATTAACCAATGGAATAGCTTGCCTTCAGAAATCGTGGGCGCTCCATCACTGGAGGTTTTTAAGTAAAGACTGGATGGTCACCTGTCTCAAATTTTATAGGGTCTCCTGCTTGAGCAGAGAGTTGGACTAGAAGACCTCCAAGCTCCCTTCCAGCTCTATTCTGATTGACTTTGAACAGCTTATTCAGGAGGAAAAGCAGACTTTCACCAGCCAACAAATACTGCGCTTAATTGGATTAATGGCCTAAATATTGACATATAGAACGCTTATGAAGGTAGACATGAATCATATGGCTGCCCACAATGGCCAGATAGATACAACATTTGTGCTTATATTGGCCCAGTGTATTGAACTAACATAAAGCTACATTCTCAGCACATGCTAAGCTCGGTTAATTTTAATTATTTTAATTATGGTTAGTCTTTTTGTGCAAACACAACAAATTTTATCCAGTACAAGGCTTACTTGTGGATGCGTTTTACAGAGGTAAGAGTAGATCAAGACCGAAAGAGGATGGGACAGCTAACAGACTCTGGGAAGAAAGAAGAAGCTGCACTTGATTCCAAGGGTTGTCCATCTATGGTCTACATTAGGGGTCTCCAACCTTGGCAACTTTAAAACTTGTGGACTTCAACTCCCAGAGTTCCTCAGCCAGAAAAGCTTTAAAGTTGCCAAGGTTGGAGACCCCTGGTCTACATCAGTGGCCCCCAACCTTTTGGGTACCAGGGAACGATTCTGTGGAGAGAGGTGGGGATGTGGTTTTGTGTGCTATCTGCATCCCGTGGATGGGGCTTTGCTTGCTTGCGCAACCTGGTTTCTGGCATGCTGCGGACTGGTGCCGTCCATTGACCGGGGGTTGGGGACCCCTGGTCTACATGATCTGTGGCCAATCGTCTCCAGCTCTGACATTTAGGCAGCAACATCTCTTGCTGGAATCTGGACTCAAAGACTTCCAACACTTTCCTCCTCCAAATCCCAAATCAAATCCCAAGTCAAAGGTTTAAGGTTCTAGATCTGGGGTCCCAAATTGGTGGGCCATGGCATAATCGGCACTGGGCTACGTTGAGTGGCTGGCCGGTGCATGCATGTCCGTGCGCATGGCCCCACTCCTTGTCACGGGCACTTGTGGTCCCACTCATGTGAGTGTCACCGCGAACATCGCAGGCGCTCGCGCACCTGTGCCTGCCCCTCCCACAAAATCATCCCCTTACCCCCACCCCCCAGCTCCAGGCCGCCAACCCAAAAAAGGTTGAGGAACTCTGTTCTAGATCAACACTTTGATCTCAGCTCCTGAGAATTCAATGGCACAAGTTCTAAAGCACCCGTGGAACTCAGCAGCTGTTAAACTTTTAATGGGACAAAAGTTCATTCATGAGCATTCACTCTTCCCTTCAGCCTCACCTCTGAGCGTAACTCTACCAGTTTCTTGTCCATACTTGAGCGAGCCCCCAGTTCGTCTTCTAGGTCCTCAGAGATGCGTCCCAGCTCATCCTGGTGAATCTCCTTGAGAATGTTCAGCTAGAGACAAAAAAAAAAAAAAAAGAATTGGAAATTCCACTTGTGTAACATTCAGTCTTGGTGGATCAGATTGGGGCATTAGAAAGAGAGGACATTCAATGTCGTGTCTGCAGCCACCATGGCCCCACTAGATTGTGCCCACTGACTTCCAAAATATTAATAGATTAACAGAGTTGGAAGGGACCTTGTAGCTCATCTAGTCCAACCCCCTGCCCAAGCAGGAGACCCTAGACCCGTGATGGCGAACCTATGGCACGTGTGCCACAGGTGGCACGCAGAGCCATATCTGAGGGCACGCGAGGCGTTGCCCTATGTCAGCTCCAGTGCGCATGTGCGCGCTGGCCAGCTGATTTTTGGCCTTGAGGAAGGCCGTTTTCGCCCTCCCCAGGCTTCAGGAGGCTTACCTACCGGAAGTTGGGAAACAGACTTCCGGTTTGCCCGTTGGGCCGTTTTTCGCACTCCGGAGGCTTTAGGGAAGTCTCCTGAAGCCTCCGGAGGGTGAAAAACGGCCCAATGGGGGTTTGGGGGGGCGCATGCGCGGGGATGCGTGCATGTGCAATGCGGCACGCGTGGGGGGCATTTGTGTGCTAGCGCGCGCGCTCCCATTTTTGGCACGCAAGAAGAAAAAGGTTCGCCATCACTGCCCTAGACCATTTTTGACAGATGGCAGCCCAGTCTCTTCTTGAAAGCCTCCAGTGATGAAGCTCCCACAACTTCCGAAGGCAACTTCTGTTGCATTGGTGGATTGCTCTCACTGCCAGAAAAATTCTCCTTATTTCCAGGTTGAATCTCTCCTTGTTCAGTTTCCACCCATTATGCCTTGTCTGGCCTTCAGGTGCCTTGGGAAATAGCTTGACCCCTTCCTCTCTGTGGCAGCCCCTCAAGTATTGGAAGACTGCTATCCTGTCTCCCCTGGTCCTTCTCTTCACTAGACTAGCCATGCCCAGTTCCTGTAACCGTTCATCGTATGTTTTAGTCTCCAGTCCCCTAATCATCTTGGTTGCTCTTCTCTAGTAACAATAGGGAGGAGATGAAGGAGGAAGGATGGTGGAGAAGAAGGAGTGGCAGAGAAGGAGAAGGGGAAAGAGAAGGAAAAGGAGAAGTGAAGAGGAGGAGAAGCAATCAAGATACATTAAATGGACATGTGTATCTTTGCCTGGTTTGAGCAAGCAGAGAAGACTAATGTGCAGTTGTGTTGTGTACATGTTTCCACAGAGAAGTGGTTTCATAGGTACATTGTGGGGTTGACTGTGTCCACCTGCATTGATATATTGCTCTGAATATCACCAGTTTGAAAAACGGTCATTTTGTTGTTCTTCATGACAAGATTCTTGAACCTCTGTCATTTATATCCCATCTCTGCCTTTATTCGTGAAGTTTGAAGACCTCGGTAACGGTCACCGACCCATCAGTGACCATACTGTAAACTATCTGTTGAAATTTGAATCCTAATCCCCAAATGTTTCAAAGGGGGTAATTTGGGGATTTGGATTCAAATCAGAGAAAGCAGAATAGGGAAATGTTGAGGTGTAAAATCTTTGGAGGCACAGAAAGTGCATTTGTCTAACATCTCCCGACTAACATCCAGTCTGGAGAAAAGTTTAGACAAGTGTTTCTCAACCGTGTCCACTCAAATATTTGTGAACTTCAACTCCCAAAATTCCCAAGCCAGCAAGCTTACTGGGGGATTCTGGGAGTTGAAGTCCACACATCGTCAAGTGGCCAAGGTTGAGAAACACTGGTTCAGATCAAAACTGATTTGGCACCCCAACTTTGCAGCGTGGGCCAATGCAAGAACCTCTGGCTTTGTCCAATGGCATTTGGTTCAAAAGGTGAAGGGAAGCTCACCTGCTTCAGCACCTCCTGCTTATTCTTGTTCAGCTCCTCATACTTGATCTTCCACTGGCTCAGTTCACCTTCCAGCTTCTCAATGTTCTTGCTGAGGGACAGCTTGTCCCTGAAAGAGGCAAGACAACAGCAAGGCTGAGAAACTGCATTGAAGGCAACAGAGCTCTCTCTGCAGAAGCTCCTCATCTTTGCTCCTGTGGTGGAATGTAGTCTGGATTCCCAGGAGGGAGGGGCTGTTTTCCAGAGGGCAAAGAGGCAGCGGAGCTTGGAAAGTTTGTTAGGCAGGAAGAGGGTTAAAGGGGCTCCTCCCAAGCTATTCTCAGAGTGTATTTGTAGTTGTTTTCAAATACGGGTAGCCTTCGACTTACGACCACAATTGAGCCCAACATTTCTGTTGCTAAGGGAGACAGTTGTTAAGTGAGTTTCCCCCCATTTTATGACTTTTCTTGCCACTCTTCTTAAGCGAATCACTGCAGTTGTTTAAGTTGGTAACACGGTTGTTAAATGAATCTGGCTTTCCCAATGACTTTGCTTGCAGGACCCTGCAATCGTCATAAATATGAAGCAGTTGCCAAGCATCCGAATTTTGATCACGTGACCACGGGGATGCTACAAAGGTCATAAGTGTGTAAACTGGCCATGCGTCACTTTTTCAGTGCCATTGTAACTTTGAACAGTCACTAAATGAATGGACTATTTATATTTAAAGTTATTCAAATAGCTGCTTTAGTCTGGCAAGAGTCTGTCTATAGGCAAACAACAATAAAGGAAACTACTCAAAAGTAATTCCACGTGTCATTCTTGGTTCTTGGGCCTGACATCAATCATGCCAGACAAGCAACTATCTGCATAACTCTTAGATATACTGTGTGAACTATTAAGGAGGGTCCTCCTTTTTCGTCTTCCTGCCTGCCAGACATTTCAGGTTCTGCAAGCTCTTTGCCCTCTGAGAAAGAGCCCCTCCTTCCTGGGAATCCAGACTACATTCCACCACAACTCCTGAAGGAACCCTGTGGTGGAGGAAGAGGAGCTGTCAAAAAGTGGCACTCACTCCCTTTCCTTGAGGAGCACTTTCTGAGACTCGTCCAGCCGTAGCTTCAGAGCGGTGATCTTGGTGGCATCCTCCTCAATGACCGAAACGTCTTCCCAAAGCAGCCGATTCCTCTCTTGACGAGTGAAGGATGAACGGACGCTAACTGAGCTCCGTTGGTCCCAGCATTCACCTTCTTCCTGCTTGTTCTTCAGGAAGTTCTCCATCAGCTCAAACTCCTGCAGGGACTGAGAATCACAAATGGCCAAAGTCAGGGAAGAAATAAAGGCCCTTAAGGCATCTGGCACTGGACAAAAGCAATCAACCCTACATTCATTCTTCAACTGAATAGGAATCTTGTACAAGCCATCATCCTTTGGGTCCATTGAGGTACAACTGGGAAATTCAACCAGCCATTTATACTAAGAGCCCTACAAGATCATACTAAACAAATTTGGCAGCAAAATAGCAAATTTTAGATGGGTGGTTTTAAACCTGCTTTTAAACATTTAAGCATCAAGCTTAAGCATCACACATCAAGCCTCTTTGATGTTCAGAAAACCCTAACCCAGTGTTTCTCAACCTGGGCTACTTTAAGATGCGTGAACTTCAACTCCCAGAAACTCCCCAGCCAGCAAGACTTGTGGACTTCAACTCCCAGAATTCCTCATTTGACTGGGAAATTTTGGGAGTTGAAGTCCACAAGTCTTAGTTGCCCAGTTTGGAGACCCCTGCCATAAGAGCTTTAAAGGTGATGACCAACAGTTTGAATTGGACCTGGAAGCAAAGGGGCAGCCAGTGCAGCTCACTTAACAACCTGAAATGCCAGTTCAGCCTGGATTAAATCTCAAAACTCCATCTTTGGGTTGATAGAGCAGATGGAGGCCAGGATTGCTGTGCACACATCATGGCAGATGATGATATTTGTAAAAGAGCAAACCATACGAGAGATGCAGGCAGGAATGTTCAGGAGATACCAAGTTCATTGCCAATGTTCCATCTTATTGTATGGAGGATCACCAGGATCAGGTCAGTGATCCAGAATAATCTGCCAGATTGCCCTCGGGTGATCTTTTGTGTAAATCTAACAGCAAATGAAGATGAATGAGCCAGCCATTCAAACACGATGGCATCTCTCTGCCCACTTAACTTAAAGCCAGTGAGCCAAATCCCCGCAAAACCATTGCATCATTCCTTAGCATGGGAACCGGGAGGAATTTTTCAAACTGTAACTACTTTGAGGACAATTAATTCTTCATTATCTATATTCTGTAAATGCAAACCCGCTCATCTTAGCAATCTGTTCACATCGGCCTCTGCCTTTGAGCCCAGCAGTTTTCTTTTGATGTACACCAGCTGCTTTTATGAGAGCCAACAATTCTCTTTCACCCAGAAAAAATGTTTCATTGCTGGCACGCTGCCCATCCCAGAGACAATCTCAGCCGAACGTGACTGTTGCATTGTAATAAGCCATGTTGTTCTTTCAGGTATTTATATTTCCTTCCTTCGTTTTAGAAAAGGAAAAGAAAACCAGTACCAAGAAGATCCAGAAGCAGGATAAATCCATGGCAGGATTCTGAGGTTCATAGAAATGTAATATCTCAGATGAGAGAGAGAGAGAGAGAGGGGGAGAAAGGGAGAGAGGAAGAGAGAAAGAGAGAGGAGAATGTGTAAAACCATTTCAATTTTGTGAAAATGCGAAGTTTTCAGAGCTCCCTAAGACGTTTGCACAATCAAAAGAATCTTCTCTTTGGCTGCTTTTATCCCAGGAAATCAAATCAAAAAGGAATAGTAGCTGAACTGCAGAAGGTGAGAGAGTCCTGGCTTTACTAATAAGCAGCAAAACTACGTGGCTGACAGAGGTGGCTTTGCACAAAAGGCTTAACTAGGGCAGTGAAAACTAGAGATGGCATTCACACAACAGAAAAGCTTGATGTTAAGGCTTGTTTTTATTTTCTTTGAAGGATAGGAATCCATCTGATTTTATTAATGGTCAGTCTACAGCAGGGGTCCCCAAACTTGGCAACTTTAAGACTTGAACTCCCAGAATAGCTGGCTGGGGAATTCTGGGAGTTGAAGTCCACAAGTCTAAAAGTTGCCAAGTTTGAAGACCTCTGGTCTACAGGCAATGCTTGATTTATGACTGGCTGGGGAATTCTGAGAGTTGAAATCCACAACTCTTAAAGTTGCCAAGGTTGGACACCCCGCTTCTCTAAATTTTTTTTTGGAGGGGAGATTGTTTTTCTGGGGTTGCTCCATACTGAAATAAAAAAGGAATCAAATGCACCCTACAGAAATAATGGCTTGATTCATATCCTGCACTACAGTACTATAAACCGTTGCATTTTGGTCATGTTTTGCTGAATAAGCCACGCTTGGCTGGATTTGCGTATAACATCGCATGATAAACCATGCGAACCATAATTGCCGAACTGAGGCGTGGCACCCAGCCAAAACCAAACCAGCCACATTCTGGCACATCATCATAGGTGAACAACACCAATTATAATGGTTTGGGATGAAAGGGTGCTCGGAATCACCGGAGGGCAAGCATAAACTCTGGCATATGCATCAGCCATGCCCAAGATTTGGCATTTCCCTATCTCAGTTTAGAACGAACACCGTCCGGTTCACATGTAGGATTCTGAGCCCTGGGAGTGCCATGAGTTGCTTTGCTCAAGGACTGTGGCTATCAGCATGTTTTAGCTGCTCCCTTTCTACAGGCAGTCCTCGACTTACGATCACAATTGAGCCCAAATTTTCTGCTGCTAAGCGAGACCATTGTTAAATGAGTTTTGCTCCCTTTTTACGACCTTTTTCGCTGCAGTTGTTAAGGGAATCACATTGTATAGCTAAAAGTCTGTAGAGATTCTCATGGGACAACCATGACCTGGATGACTGAGAATCTCCACAGACTTTTAGCTACACAATTTGGGATGAACACCCTTGGAATGGTGTGGGAGTAGGAACGGATTTCCAGAGGAAAAATTGCAGACTACAGGAACCATTTGCACCACTCAGGTAACCCTGAGGACACAGACAAACCTCCAAGTGCTTCAGTGACCCTCTAAAAGGATGCAAATGACCAGCTGTCTGCAAGGAATATAAATCCTTCCATTCCCCATTGTCCTGTCAGAGCTGAAGAAGCTTCTTGGATGAGAAGCTAAACGTCTTCAAAGAAAAAAACAAGAAAGTCCAGTTGCCTCCTGGAAAAAAGCACCTTTGGGAGGTGAGGTCAGTGTTGCAGGGGGAGACTGCAAAACTCATGTGTTAACAGAGTCCATGTTGCAAAAAAAAAGATTGTGGCTTCACCTTTCCCTCCCTCACCTTATTTTTCACCTCCTTCTCAGAGCCCACGTCTCGCACCGGCTCCTGTTCCGGGGAGGCCTCGCTCTCCTTCTCGGAGACAATGCGGTTGTCCATCTCTTTCTCCTTCTCTTCTTCCTTGTCTTCTCCTTTCAGGCGGGCGACTTCCTTGCCCAGCTGCTGGTTCTCGTTGAGGGCCTCCTGCTTCTCCCGCTTCAGACTGGTCAGTTCCTTGCTCAAGATCTCCAGCTTCTGGCGCAGCTGGCGCACCTCCTCCCGGGCCTTGTTACGCTCCGCGCGGACCTTGCTCCACTTCTCCCGCCAGTTGGCGGTGCAGTCGGACCACCAACGCATCGTTTTCTCCATCTGGGCGGCTCGGGCCCGGGCTTCTTCAAGCTCTCGCAGGCGCAACTCTTCCCGGCTCTCCCAGTCGCTGTCGTGGCAGGTGGAATTCAACAGGGGAAGCTGCGGCGGGCCAGGGGAAGGCGTGCCACTCTTTGGGGTAGGAGACATGGAGTCCGACAAGCTCATCCTTTCAGGCTGCGGGCTCCCGAGGATGCTAAGTAAGCTCCTCTTGGAGAGCCGAGGGGAATCAGCCAGGTGAGAATTGAGGCCGTGGCTCATTTTGCTACAGGTGGTGCAAACATCTCCTGTCAACAGGCGGGTGATGAAGGTGTCCACGCTGCCACGAGGTCCCCAGTGGTTTGCTCCAAGGAATCCCTCAGGGAACTCCTCACATGACAGAGGCCTCGTAGTCTTCTTTCCAGAATTCTCTTGGATGGGAGCAGGAGACCGAAGCAGAAGTTAGTAGACAGGAGATGTTGCAACTTCAAGGAAGGAGACACTTTCTGGATGTCTCAGGATGGCCTCGTGCTCCAGGCTTCCTTCCAACGGTCTGCCTTAACAGATCACAGTTATCATGGCAACTGGAGAATGCAGAAGCCTACCTGAAAATAAGAGAGGAAGAAAACGTGAATTATCCCGCAAGCCACAACTTTCCTGGATGGGTTTTAGAGACTTTTAGAGAGTATCGTTTGAGAATTGCGTTGTGCACCCAACATCTGGCAGTCAATGGAAACTGGGGATAAGGAATGTGAGGGCCCACAGATGTTGTTCAACCTCAACTCTCAGCATCCCTCCCCGCAGCCCAGCCAGCTGAGCCTGCTGGGACTTGTGGTCCAGGAATGCCAAGATGGCTACCAGTTCCTCAACCCCGATTAAGACTCGCTATCTAGTGGTCTGTCTTGCATTCACTCAGCTTCCCAGAAATCCTGAGGGGCCTGAGAAAGACTCCCCAAAAAATGGAAAGCTGATCAATTCTTCCTCCTCCTTAAATGAAGGCAAGCAGCATTCTGTCTGTTTTGGCAACACACCCTGGCGAACGAGCTGGTAAGCGGCGGCAACAGCAGCCGCCGAATATGAATATAACCTCATGCCATTTTTCCACTCAACTTGGACCTATGCCCAGAATCTGTAGGAAGAAGATTCTCACAAGTGGAGGGTTTAAAAAAAAAAAGAAAAGAAAATCTAAGAAAAGAACAAAACAAGAGAGACAATAATTGCATCCAGCTTCATATAAACAGAGAAAAACGCAAGGAGAAAAGGGATTGCAAGCCATGGAGCAGAGCGGAGAGTCCACCCAAAAGGTTAACTTTTGAGGGGGTCACAATTTTCTACACCTGCCCACATCTGCAGAAGGCAGACATCCCCCACTCCTGGTACATGCCCCCCCAAATAGATGTTTTTCAATTGGTTGGAAGAGATCCAGCAAAAGCCTCCTCCACCCTCACAATGGGAACATCTGGGGGGGGGGGAAGCCTATTCCACATAGGGAGAGCATGCCTACAATCTTCATAAAACATAGAAGGCTGGAAGGGACCGTGGAGGTCTTATAGTCTAACCCTCTGCTGAAGGCAGGAGATCTTACACTAGCCCGGTCAAATTGTTGTCCAGTTTATCTTTGAAAACCTCTGGTGGTTTTCAACTCCGAGAGGCAAGCTGTTCCATTGATTAATTGTTCTCACAATCAGGAAATTCCTCCTTATTTCCAGGATGGATCTCTCTGTGATGAATGCTTCAAATCAATGGAGAAAACCTAAAGAAGGTGGACATTTTTCGGTATCTGGGATCCCATCTCCAAGGCAATGGCGACATCAATGGCGAGGTGCGAGCAAGGGTGAACGCAGCCTGGATGCGTTGGCAAGAACTCACCGGTGTGTTATGTGACAGACAAATGCCAACCCGTCTTAAATCTAAGATTTACAAGACAACCATCCGCCCTCTTGCACGGTATGGCACTGAATGCTGGGCAGCAACAACAGGGACCGAAAGCTCTCTCCATGCCATGGAAATGCGAAGGCTCCGTTGGATATCAGGCACCTCCCCTTCTCGACCACATCACAAATGACACCATTCGACTGCCTACCAACTAGAAATCAATGGCTGGCGACCTCGCAGGCATCCAAAACAGAGATGGCAAGACACCATCAACAAAGATATGCAAACTGCGGGCCTGCGCTCTGGAGACGCAGCTGACCATGCAAAGTGGCACTCAATGATCCGAAAAGCAGACCCTGCACCTGCGGGAATACGCTAGGAGGAGGAGGAGGAGGGGGAAGAAGAAGAAGAAGAAGAAGAAGAAGAAGAAGAAGAAGAAGAAGAAGAAGAAGAAGAAGAAGAAGAAGAAGAAGAAGAAGAAGAAGAAGAAGAAGAAGAAGAAGAAGAAGAAGAAGAAGAAGAAGAAGAAGAAGAAGAAGATCATCTCACTCTGATGAACTTCCACCCATTGCTTCTTGTCCTGCCCTCAGGTGCTTTGGAGAATATAGGTCAACCCCCTTTTCTGTGACAGCCCCTCAAATCCTGGAAGACAATTATCATGTCCCCCTAATCCTTCATAGCTATTGACTGAATTTCTGTGACAGCTACAGTCTGTTTACATAGATTTCTTTAAAACTCCAATTCCTATCAATTCTGGGAGCTTTGCACCAATAAAAAAGCTAGAGATTTGTGTCCATAAAAACAAACAAACACCCATCCTCTCCAAAATCTTACAGGATTTACCAACATTCTACCCCAAGCCTGGGATGATAACCAGGTTTCCAAGGCCTTCTGGAAGATTACCAGGGCGAGGGCCATGTAGATCTTGGAGTGACAGTGGGGGTACCCTTCCAGAGAAGGTTCCAGGTTGCCACCAGATTTTGTTTAATACACTGTTTTTCAACCTTGGCAACTTTAAGATGGGTGGACTTCAATTCCCAGGATTCCCCAGCCAGCCTTGCTGGGCAAGGCTGGGAATTGAAATCCATGTATCTTAGTTGGAAGAGCAGAACTGATCAGCGATAAGAACATATAGCCCGCCCCTACACCATTAAGAGGGATAGGTGATAATCAGCACCCTGAAGATAACTGGCAACCAGTAAAGCTCATGGAGCAGTGATGTCAGAAGAGCATGCAGTGGCCTGCCCGTTGCTGCCTGGGCTGCCATATTCTGGGCCAGCTGTAGCTTCTGAGCAGTCTTCAAGGGAAGCCCCGTGTAGAATATGTAGCAGTAGTCAAGCTGTGAGATGTCTAGGGCATGAGTCCAAAGGTCCTCTTGATGCAAGAATGGTCATAATGAATGCACAAGATGGTTCTCTGCTGAAGTGTTCCTAATCACAGCTGCTTTTCAAGCCAGGAGCTGTGAATCCAAGGAGGACCCTCCGGTGGAAGAGAAGACTACCAAGGGTGTGTGTGTGTGTCTTGATGAACCACAAAGCTCCTACAAAGCAAGGGGGAAACACAAGAATTGGACAAAACGGAGAGAAAAGCATTCCCCCCTCCCCGAGCTCTTTGAGTTGACACCCTCCAGAGGGCTTAGACTTCAAGACCCATCATCCCCAGCCAGGATGATGCAATTGATGAAGAACCCAAGAGAGGAAGGGGGCCGGGGTTTTTGAGTGGAGGCAATGCAAAGTGTAGATGATGCCCAGCATGATGCTCTCATTGACAGAATTTAACCACCGTTGGAAAAAGAGGGGGCTGAGAAAAGGATGAAGGTGGGCACAGGCCAAAAAAAAAAAAAGAAGAAGAAGAAGGAATGAGAAAAGTTATGGTGGAAGAGGACAGGAGCAGCCCCCCCCCCCACTACACTCAAGAGTAGGAGTAACCAACTGAGTTTGGAAAAAGTGCAGAGAAGAGCAATGAAGATTATTAAGGGCTTGGAGATAAAAACACATCAAGAACGGTTGCAGGATTTGGGCTTGGCTAGTCTAGAGAAAAGAAAAGAGTAGGGGGGATGTGATAGCAGTATTCCAGTATTTGAGGGGCTGCCACAAAGAAGAGGGGGGTCAACTTATTCTCCATAGCACCAGAAGGCAGGACAAGAAACAATGGATGGAAACCAATCAAAGAGAAAAGCAACCTGGAATTAAGGAGAAACCTCCTAACAGTGAGGACAATTAACCGGTGGAACTAATTGTGGGTGCTCCATCACTGGAGGTTTTTAAGAAAAGACTGGACAGTCACCTGTCTGAAATGGCATAGGGTCTCCTGCTTGAGCAAAGGGTTGGACTAGAAGACCTCCAAGGTCCCTTCCAGCTCTATTCTGATTGAGAGAAGCTGAGATCCCAACTGTCAACGCTTCTTTCACCTCTGCAGGCATTCGGAAGGTGTGCCAACTTACCCTTCGCCTGGGACTTGCAACTGGACGCTACACAACATCCTAGTTCATCTTTTCACCAGGGTTGCTGCTCACATGTGCAGAGGCTGCCTGCTCAACCCTCCAGAGGGGGACTGGCTCCCAGCCAGGGGAGGGGCTGGGTCTCTGCCCTGCCCGCCCTCCTCTCTTTCTCACGCTCTCGGCTTCGATGGCTCCAGACGCTTGGCTGCTTCAAGGCCCCTCTGCTGCCTCTCGCAGGACGCCTGTCTTGTGTCTTATTTCCACCCACAGAGGCCCCAAAAAATCTGGAGAGACATTTCTAGGCACTTCTCCCCAAATTCTTTGGCTGCCTCTTGCTTTGCCTCTCTCCGGAGCCAAAAATCCGACTGCTCTCCATATGGTTAAGTCGCTATAGGCGAATGCCTTGTAAGTAGGAAAATACTTGGACAAATGGCTAACAGACAGCCCCAAATCACCGATCTGCAACATCTTACTTGGCCACTTCTCCTACGGATGGTGTTCGGAGCTGCCTGGCCCTTTCTCAACAATTTGCCCCCCCCTTGTCCCCCCTTCCCAATTTGGACCTGCAGTGAAATTCCTAACTTCCAGCCTGAGCCCAAAGTTGCACAGGGCGAAATGAATATGGGAACAGGCTCTGCCGCAATTAAAATCCTTAAAGTGGGATGAACGAGAATTTATGTCCGCTTGAAAAATACCCTTCTTTTAAAACTCTACAATAAAATGTTGTGGAAACCGGATCTCACATGGAAAATCCATTAGACAAGAATCTGTCCAAAACAGCCATAAAGGCAAAAGAGGCACAAATTCAGCTACACACTCTGCTCGAACCCAGAACGCGACGCCCATAGCATGGAATTGGTGACACTTCCTAGGGATCAGAGGTGGCATTCACTTACCTTCCCTACCGGTTCGCAAATGTGTGCATGCGTGCAGTCGGCGCTACCGGTTCACCGAACCGGCTGAATACCACCTCTGCTGGGGATGTGAAGCAGTCAGAAGCCAATCCACAATGCTGCTTTTGCAGGGCACACAACCATATCATTCTCTGCAGCTCATTAAAGCAACTGCCTCCTTTCCTGGGATTCAGCAGCTGCTCATTCACAGTGAGGACTGCTCTGTTCACTCTCATGAAATCGCCGGGATCGATCACAATTTTCCATTCACCAAAGATCCTGCCAGCCGGGTGTGGCCAACTCCAAAGACCTTTCTCTCCCAAAGAGAAACAGATAGGGCTGCCCCATGCCGTGTGTCCTAGCCGCCCCGAATAGTGAGCTGTGGCCACCTGCTGTTTTTCTCTTCCAAATATATCGATGGGGCTGGAGACAGTTTTAGAAATCAAGATGATTCACGTCGCTTTGCTTTGCAGCATATCGGCTTTTTGCACGCTTATTTTTAACTAAACAGATTCTTCAAAAATAAACTGCAGAGGAAAAGAAAGAATGTGACAGATGCCAAGAAAAGGATGGGCCAGTCCAGTAGGATCCGCGGATAATTTGGTTGCTCTCTTATGGCCTCCTTCATCAGGTTTTTGAACTTAGATGTCTAAAACTTCCTGGGTCTGGGGTCCCTGCCCTCAGTCACTCAAGCCCTGGTTATCTCATGTCTAGACTATCACAATGTGCTTGACATGGGGCTGCCCCTGAAGAGTATTCAGAAGACTGGGTGGGTGGGAGGAAGGAAGGAAGGGCAATAGCAATAGCACTTAAGACTTATATACTGCTTCACAGTGCTTTACAGCCCTCTCTAAGCGGTTTACAGAGTCAGCCTCTTGCCCCCAACCATCTGGGTCCTCATTTTACCCACCTCAGAAGGATGGAAGGCTGAGTCAACCTTGAGACTGGTGAGATTCGATCTGCCAAACTGCAGTCAGCCGGCAGTCAGCAGAAGTAGCCTGCAGTACTGCATTCTAACCACTGCGNGTGCTTTACAGCCCTCTCTAAGCAGTTTACAGAGTCAGCCTCTTGCCCTCAACAATCTGGGTCCTCATTTGAGGAAGGAAGGAAGGATGGAAGGCTGAGTCGACCTTGAGACCGGGCATTCTTGGGAGCCGCAGGTTGACCCATATTACACCGCTATTCCGGAAGCTGCTGCCAATCTGCTTCTGGGTTCAGTTCAAGGTGTTGGTTATCACCTTTAAAGCCCTTCATGGCATGGGGCCAGGCTATCTAAGGAACCATCTCATTCCAACGGGATTGGGCCACCCCATCCGTGCCACCAGAAGAGGCATGCTGTAGATCCCACTGGTCGAGGAATTTCGGCTGGTGGGGTCTAAGAGACGAACCTTTTATGCTGTGGCTCCTGCCCTTTGGAACATCTTATCCCTCCCCCCCCCAATAAGATCTGCACCCACCTTATAAGGGCCTGAAGACCTGGCCCTTCAGTTGGCCTGGTGACCCAATGGGGGTGCATCACTCTGCAGGTGGCTATCAATTAAGAGAAGACCCCCCATCTCTTCCTGTGTATTTCATGCTCTCTTCCTCCCCATCTTTCAACTGTAAATTGTTATTGTTATTTATTGTTTTATGATTTTGATGTTTACTGGTTTTTAATGTTTGTAAGTCACCCAGTCACCTTTAGATGCAATGGGTGGCACATAAATCTAACAACTAGCTAACTAACTAACTCAATATAAGAATTGGATAATAGGCACACAACAGTTGGAAACGCCAAAAAATGTTGGAAAGATTGAAAAACTCAGCGCCTTACCTGTGGTTGGTACCTTTGAGATGGTAGAAGTGAGGGAAGGAGGATTTGGGCACCACGCTACAAAAGAGATGTTGAGATTTTGGAAACAGTTCAGAGAAGAGCAACTAAGATGTTCAAAGGCCAGGAGACTAAAACGTATGAAGAACGACTGCAGGATTTGGGTTTCGCTAGACTAAAGAAAAGCAGAATTAGGGGTGACATGATAGCAGTATTTCAGTATTTGAGAGGCTGCCACAAAGAAGAGGGAGTCAAATTATTCTCCAAAGCACCTGAAGGCAGGACAAGAAACAATGGATGGAAACTAATCAAGGATAGAAGCAACCTGGCATTAAGGAGAAACATCCTAACAGTGAGGACAATTAACCAGTGGAACAGCTTGCCTGCAGAAATCGTAGGCGCTCCATCACTGGAGTTTTTTAAGAAGAGACTGGGTAGTCACTTATCTGAAATGGTATAGGTTCTCCTGCTTGAACAGGGGGCTGGACTAGAAGACCTTCAAAGACCCTTCCAGTTCTATTCTATTCTATTCTATTCTATTCTATTCTATTCTATTCTATTCTATTCTATTCTATTCTATTCTATTCTATTCAATTCTATTCTACTCTATTCTACTCTACTCTACTCTACTCTACTCTAATTCTATTTCGTCCTATCCTATCCTATCCTATCCTATCCTATCCTATCCTATCCTATCCTATCCTAAACATTCTACAAGAACTGCAGAGGAGGGGAGGTGTTAAAAAAGGAAGGCCGGCCCTTCCCATCCCTCGCCAGCTCTAAAGGGGGCTCTTTCCCACCCTGCTGACTTTTGATCCTTTTTCCCTAGGAAAGGCTGCTAAGAAAGAGATGACTGGTCAACCCAAAGGGGACCTGGCATAAATCACTGGATGTGGAGAGAAAAGGCAGAGGGAACTGAAGAGTGAATGGGAGGCGGGCAGCTGTTTTGGGGAAGGCATTTGAGTGCCTTGAAATGATTCAAAAGCGTCTGCCAAAGGCTGGGTTGGGCCCAGAAAATTCACACTATCTTAAAGTTGCACCAGGAAGAATGTTTGCAATGGAGCAAGAAGTGGTGAGATATATCTCTATAATATCATTTCATAGATATAGATCTGTTTTAGGAAACCACGAAAGCGGTGTTTTTCCAACCTTAGCAACTTTAAGATATGTGGACTTCAACTATTCCAAATTTTGGTCACCACGATACAAAAAAGATGTTGAGTTTCTAGAAAGAGTGCGGAGAAGAGCAGCAAAGATGGCTAGGGAGCTAAGCATATGAAGAATGGTTGCAGGGATTGAGTATGCCAAGTCTAATGAAGAGAAGGACTAGGGATGACAGGATAGCAATGTGCTTCTTTTCCCCTTTGGGAATGGTCCCCTCGTGCTGCCTTCCCAACACAAGCTATGTGAGACAACCACAATGAGCGTTAATTGCTCGCAGACTGTCCTGTTCCCGAAGACTTCTGCCCACATGAAAGTGCCCAGCTGGTAGCAGTCAGAGCCGGGCTTGCTAGTTTTTCAGACCTTTGGGGAGGCTCTGCTGAATGACTCAGTCACAACTACCTCCAGCCAAAAGCAATAGCAATAGCACTTAGACTTATATACCACTTCACAGTGCTTTTACAGCCCTCTCTAAGCAGTTCACAGAGTCAGCCTCTTGCCCCCAACAATCTGGGTCCTCATTTTACCCACCTTGGAAGAGTCAACCTTGAGCTGGTCAGGATTGAACTCCTGACAGTGGGCGGAGTCAGCCTGCAATACTGCATTCTAACCACTGCGCATCATGGATGGATGGATGGATGGACGGGTGGGTGGGTGGATGGGAGGAAGGAAGGAAGGAAGGAAGGAAGGGCAATAGCAATGGCACTTATATACCGCTTCACAGTGCTTTACAGCCCTCTCTAAGCGGTTTACAGAGTCAGCCTCTTGCCCCCAACAATCTGGGTCCTCATTTTACCCACCTCGGAAGGATGGAAGGCTGAGTCAACCTTGAGACTGGTGAGATTTGAACTGCCAAATTGCAGGCAGCCAGCAGTCAACAGAAGTAGCCTGCAGTACTGCACTCTAACCACTGCACCACCGTGGCTCAAAAGCAATGGAACAATCGTGCTCAGGAGCATCTATAAGGGTTGCCCCAAAAGTCAAGATAGCAGTTATGATTGTGCAATCCAAAATCCCCCTCCTTTTTAACATGCACAGAGACCCCAGAAGGGTCAGGGCAGGGATCAGTGCCCAGAAAATTGGTTCTTTTGACTCCAGAGACAATGAACTCTCCAGTGAATAAAGGGATTTTAAGCTTTATTATTACCTAAAATAGACAGATTGAAAAGCATAACTTAAAAAAAAAATGGGGGGGGGGGACGCCCGATGGCTCTGTGGTTAAAGAAACTGAGATTGTCAGCTGGAAAGCTGACAGACGGGGTTCGAGCCCCAAGCTCCAGGTGAGCTCCTGTTGCTTCCCTCAGCTCCTGCCCATCTGGCAGTTTGAAAGCACACAAAAAGTGAGTAGATAAATAGGTACCACTTTGTTGGGAAGGTAACTGTTCCATGTGTTTTGGCATATAGCCATGCTGGCCACATGACCAACCAGTGGAACAGAAATTGTGGGTGCTCCAACACTGGAAGTTTTTAAGAAGAGATTGGACAACTATTTGCCTGAAATGGTAGAGGGTTTCCTGGCTGAGCAGGGGGTTGGACTAGAAGACCTCCAAGGTCCCTTCCAACTCTGTTATTATGAGTCAGAAACCTTGGAAGACTGAAGCTCTGGTCCCAGTGACCGACCCAGATTGGATCCTGCATAAATAATATTGCAATTGTCGGACCAGGCCTCCCCACAGGAGCATCCCTGAGGTCTCTTCCTTCTTTTCTCTGTGTCAAAGAACAAAAAGAGAAAGCAAGCCATCCACCAAGAATGGCCGTAGCAATAGAGGGACTCTGCTTGGCCAGTGCCCAAGACGTGGTGCGCAGAGCATAATGACTAATTCAGCTGCTCGAACAAAGCACATTTCCGACCACGAAGGCATTTGTTTTCCAAGCCCCCCCCCCCCCTTTTTTTTTGGAGAAGCCTGTTTCCTTTCTCCTTTGTCTAACATGCGAGGAAATAAATGAAATGCAATGGGTGGAATCGAACTGGGCATGACGCACTCAAGATGAAACCTAATACCGGCTCGCTTGAGTCAACTAAGATGCTAAGCTAACAAAAGCAACTGTAGACTATACTGCAGAAGAATAATTCTTGAATCACATTCTGACTTGATGCGACAGTCTGTCAAATGCCAGTAAAATCAGGAGATTCAGGCAGTTCAAATGAGTATAAAGATTTATTGCAAGCTTAAGCTCTCTACAAGAATCTGAGCTACTAATGGTCAAGGGAAATTAGCGGGAGATAAGAGGAGAAGGAATTCAAGGTAGACTGGGGCTTAGATGTGCAGGGACTCATGACTGATGACGTGTTTAACCCTTCCCTCGGGTTGAGCCTGGTTATCTCCTACACCAGGGCTGTCAAACTCGCAGCCCACGGACCGGATGCGTCACATACTGGCCAGGCCCACGCCGGGTTTAGCAAAGGGGAAAAAAGTCCCGATACGTCACGTGACGCTGCCGTGACAATGTGAGTTTGACACCCCTGTCCTATACCGTCTAGTCCAAGGGTCGGCAATCTTAAACACTCAAAGAGCTATTTGGACCCGTTTCCCACAGAAAAGAAAACACCGGGAGCCACAAAAACCTTTTGACATCTAAAATGAAGATAACACTGCATATATCATTTTTTGCCTTTATGCTATGTATAAAAAATATATATAGTGTGTTGCATTTATGTAATCAATGAACTGCTACATAGAAAACAAATTTTTATTTCTGCATGCAACAAAAACATTTTGAACTCCGAAAAAAAAAGATGGGTCGAAAAGCTCAATAAATCGCGTGCTGGCGGGTGTCGCACATTGGCAGTTGTGATGCATGTTTTGAGCGACAGGGAGCCGCAGCAGAGGGATGAAAGAGCCACAGGTTGCAGACCCCTGGTCTAGTCCACACATCATGTGAAGACAACAGTGGGCTCCCCACAATAGGTTGAACCTCCCAGCCCTATGTGAGCCAGGCAGAGTGATGGGTACCCTGAAACTTGGTGGAAGGGTTGGGGGCTGGAATGAATGGCCACCAGACATTAATTTCCTTGGATGGCATTTTTCATTCTGCAAGGAAAAGTCTGGTTACTGAACTGTCTTTTGAAAACAAGGACCCCAGCCAGGAAGTTTTCTGGGCACTTTCTCTCCAGTTCTGCACGGTTGCAAGATCAACCTGAAAACTCAAGAAGTGACTCGGGAGACCCAATCGTTTCCGGTTCCCAGCCAGGTGCTGATCCTGTTGAATGTCTGCCTGAACTTCCCCCTTACTTCCAAGACGGGTTTGGGGAGCTGGCCCAACACTTTTAGAGGAGGGATACAAAGTCACCCCATTTAAATTGAAACCTTGCCCATAGGATGAGCAGTCACTGAAACCATCACACACTTTATTATTCTTTTTGTGTTGATACTCGTTTTTCCTTCAAATGATTCCAGTTCTTTTAAGTATCAATTTTGGCCAATTTTGCATGTTACATGTAAGGCACGCAGCAGTTTGTCTGATTGATCTGTTTACTTAATTGGTTAATCAGTTTTTTGTATGCAAGGTGTTTCATGGATCCTTCCTCCTCCTCCTCCTCCTCTCCACAATCTCCATTCTCTTCTAGCACTGATGATGTTACTTAGTTTGGTAATGAAACATCTGCAAGAAAACAGCCAAGCTTAGAGAGCACCAAAGAGTCCTCCTCTTCCTCCTCCTCACAGTCCTCCTCTTCCTCCTCCTCTTCCTCTTCCCCTTCTTCCTCTTCCAACAGCAACAGGGAATGTTTTAGGGAATTCCTCCAATTATCAGCAAATTATTTATGCCCAAGATTATCTAGTCTGGTTCCTGTTGTAGGGCTTCTCAAGTGGTGGCACCCCGTTTAGGTAACCATTTCCTAAAAGAAACATGAAAGGAAGTCTCGTGTACGGTCTTTTTTGAGATGAGATACCATGCTTATCCTGTCATTTGAAGGAGAATGGCAGCTCCAGGACCAAGTTGCCTTTTAAAATATAATAATATTGCAGTGGTTGCATTATTTATTATATCGCTTTGTTTAAAGAAACAGGTTTTTTGGAGGGGTTGGTTTTAACGTCATTTGGTGGGAGAGCAATGCAAAATATAAGTAGATAAATCCATCAAAACGTAGAATAGTTATACAACGCAGCAGTATCATTTTAGGATTGTTCTGTTTATTTTAGAGGAAAGTTTCAAGTCTTATTGTTGCCTGACAACATCAACACCAGGCAAATTTTCAGAAACAGCTGAATAAGACTTGGGTTTCCCCCCCTTTCTTCTTAAAGAGCAGCACCCAGAGGGAAACATAAGGCTTTTTCTAAAAATAGGAAGTCAATTATACAAAGTAAATCCAGAAAAAACGATTAACCTGTGTATTTCTTTCAAGTTGCAAAATGCCACTTGCTACGGGGAAGGAATTTGAGTAGAAAAACGTAGAAATCGCCTTGGGTATGTCGCACTCTTCTCTTCTTTGCAGATGAGCAGAATAAAGGTGAGAAAAAATCCTCTTTGATTTCTGCTGGCAACGTGGATATGGCCAGTTGTTGTCTTAGCAACAATTAGGATTTCCATCTGTAATTTTTAAAATACTTTCTCATGTAAGCCATTGAGATTTCCTAGTGGTCTCTCACCCAAATCCAGCCATGCTTGACTCTAGAGGTAGTCCTCAATGTATGGCCACAATTGAGCCCCAAAGTTTCTGTTGCTAAGCGAAACAGTTGTTAAGTGAGTTTTGCCCCATGTTACGACCTTTCTTGCCACTGTTGTTAAGCGAACCACTGCAGTTATTCAGTTAGGAACACGGTTGTTAAATGAATCTGGCTTCCCCATTGGCTTTGCTTGCCAGAAGATCATAAAAGGTGATCACATGATCCCGGGGACACTGCAACCATCATAAATACGAGTCAGTTGCCGAAAGTCTGAATTTTGATCACGGCACCATAGGGATGCTTGCAATGGTTGTGTGAAAAATAGTGGCAAGTCGCTTTTTTCAGTGGCGTTGCAACTGTGAACAATCACTAAATGAACGGTTGTAAGTCGAGAACTACCTGAACTTTGTTTTTTCAAGGTTTTCCATTGCAAATTAGGTGCTGCCCATGGACAAGGTCACAGGAATTCCCACTTCCTTTAAACTGCCCGCTACCGGTACTTTTCTGCCAAAAGTTTTAAAAACCGAGCTGTTTTTACAACATTTCTAACCCCAGCACAAACTTCTTAGCCTTAGTAAGACCACACCTAGAGTACTGCATCCAGTTTTGGTCACCACACTATAAAAAAGATGTTGAGAGTGAGACTCTAGAAAAAGTGCAGAGAAGAACAACCAAGATGATTAGGGGACTGGAGGCTCAAACATGATGAACGGTTGCAGGAACTGGGCATGGCTAGTCTAGTGAAGGACCAGGGGAGACATGATAGCAGTCTTCCAATATTTGAGGGGCTGCCACAGAGAAGAAGGGTTCAAGCTATTTTCCAAAGCACCCAAAGGCCAGACAAGGAATAATGGATGGAAACTGAACAAGGAGAGATTCAACCTAGAAATAAGGAGAAATTTCCTGACAGTGAGAGCAATCAACCCATGGAACAGAAGTTGCCTTCAGAAGTTGTGGGAGCTTCATCCCTGGAAGCTTTCAAGAAGAGACGGGACTGCCATCTGTCAGAAATGGTGTAGGGTCTCCTGCTTGGGCGGGGGGTTGGACTAGATGACCTACAAGGTCCCTCCCAACTCTGTTAATCTGTAGCTGTACAAGGTCACAGGAATTCCCACCTCCTTTAAACTGCCCGCTACTTTTTTGCCAAAAAGTTTTAAAAACTGAATTGTTTTTACAACACTTCTAACCCCAGCGCAGGCTTCTCTTTGGAGCAGTGCAGGAGTTCGAATTGAGGGACCGGCTGGGGACCCTCCTCTGTTGCATTTCAGCCTTGCTCCTAATAGCTGAGATGGACCTTTGGAACAGACTTTTCAACCAGAGTGTGGCAGCGGGCAGCTGAGAAAGCAGCCCAGGAAACCTTAACAAGAGACTGGTGGAATGTCCTAATTGGATAAGTATACCACTGTAGGGAACCGTGGTCAGGCTGCTACTTTCCAGCCAACCTAATTGCTGGAATCCACTTTATTTGCAGTAGCCCACAGAAGAATGGGTCATCAGGCTACTACTCTGGCTCAAAAATGGTTAACTGTGAGAGGGCGCTTGGCGTCCTAGTGGACGATCACTTAAACATGAGCCGGCCCAGCAGCGTGCGGCAGCTGCCAAAAAAGCTAATACAATCCTTGGTTGTATAAAAAAGTCTAAAGAAAAGAATTAGGGGCGACATGATAGCAGTATTTGAGGGGCTGCCACCAAGAAGAGGGGCTCAAATTATTCCCCAAAGCACCAGAGGGCAGGACAAGAAACAATGGATGGAAACTAATCAAGGAGAGAAGCAACCTGGAATTAAGGAGAAACTTCCTAACAGTGAGGACAATTAACCAGTGGAACAGCTTAACTTCAGAAATTGTGGGCGCTCCATCACTGGAGTTTTTAAGAAGAGACTGGATAGTCATTTGTCTGAGATTGTATAGGTTCTCCTGCTTGAGCAGGGGGCTGGACTAGAAGACCTCCAAGATCCCTGCCACCTCTACAGCATGAGCCAGCAGGGAGTGCTGCAACCATCATCTTTGAGCCAGTTTGGTAAAGTAGTGAAGGCGCCAGAGGAGAAACCAGGAGATTGTGAGTTCTAGTCCCGTCTTAGGCGTGAAAACCAGCTGAGTGACCTTGGGCCAATCACTCTCTCTCAGCAGAACCCACTTCGTGGGGTTGTAGTTGTGGAGAAAATAGGAGGAGGAAGAAATACAGGTGGTCCTCGACGTACGACCACAATTGAGGCCAACATTTCAGTTGCTAAGCGAGACATTTTAAAGTGAATTTTGCCCCATTTTACAACCTTTCTTGCCACAATCCCTGCAGTTGTTAAGTTAGAAACATGGTTGTTCAGTGAATCTGGCTTCCCCATTGATTTTGGTTATCAGTCGCAAAAGGGGATCACGTGACCCCGGGACACTGCAACCGTCCTAACTATGAACCAGTTGCTAAGGGTCCGAATTTTGATCATGTGACCAAATGGCATGCTGCAATGGTTGCACGTGTGAAAAACGGTCATAACTTCAGTGACGCTGTAACTTTGAACGGTCACTAAATGAACTGTTGTTACCTGTATTGTAACTGAATTCTTTAAACATCCTTCGTGGCTGCAGTTAACATGGGACTGACGCCAACAGCAAAAATCTCTTGCGGTTATCAGATAATAAAATGTTTTTTTGACTTTCATTCTAATTGCTCACTCCTTTAAAAAAGTTGAGGTACCTTTGAAGAATTCAGGCCGGAGGGCATTCACAAAGAAAACAAAGTTCAAAGAGTTTAAATGTATTTGCATGGAGAGGGGTTGTCGGTTCAGAAGGGCACTTAAAGTTGTGGTGGTAGAAATGGGCCTCCACATTTAATTTGTAAACTATAAAGATCTGCCAAGCTTTGATAATTCAGCTCCAGAGGTGGGTTCCTCCCAGTTCGGACCGGTTCTCCCGAACCGGTAGCAACCCGCTGGTGATGTCACGGTGACGTCACAGAGCCGGTTCGGTCGGGGCCGGTCCGTGGACGCCACCATCTTTTTTAAAAAAAAAAAATTTTTGAGAAAAAAATTGGGGGGGGGGGTTTCCTTCTGCGCATGCGCAGTAGCCGAGTTTCCGACACTGCGCATGCGTCACCATCTTGTTTTTGGTTTGTTTGTTTTTTTGGAATTTTTTTTTATTTTTCGGCACGGCCGAAGAAGGCACGGCCATGTCGCACGGGAGGAAGCGAATCAGCAGCGAGGTAAGTTAGAACCCGCCCCTGTTCAGCGCCACAAATGGAAAAGCCAAAACCATGACCTTACAGGTATGCATTTTTCAACATGGTTACCTGACGACAAAGAGACCACTGATAAAACCCCAAACTTAACAGGGAAGAATTGCAATCTATGCCCTTGACAATATTCACACATCACATTTCTGGGGTCTCTTGAATAGCATGACCCAGTGCTGTTTCTCACACTTTTTTTATTATTATATCCATTTTAAGAGCATGGGAATTCACCCTTTTTGGTGAATGAAATTACAATTATGGTTGTGTTTGTGTCTGCTTTCCCACCTTCTTCATTTTTTCTGAATATTTAGTTTATTCAAGAAAAGTTAAAATACAACATACCAAAATATTAAAAAAACACAAGACATTAAAAAAGTGTCTTATAAAAGATTAACACATATACACATAACACCCTCCCTAGTTGAATGCTGATTGATATAATACAACAATCTTAATCCCCCACACCTTACAAAGCAGGCCAAAAGAATTTTAAACTACTCAACTACTAAATCCAAATTTAAGTATTATTTTAGAGACCCATAGCAGTTTTCCTGATCAAGAATGTTAATTTAATTCAATTCTAAGCAATGTGTTTGTGTGTGCATAAATCCAACTCTGTGAAATTCTATCTTTAGAAATCGATGCTTGCGTTTCCTATCTCACACTTTTTGGGGGGGTTGCTTATGTGAGAATCACACACCACCACTCGGCAACGTACACAATGAACCTATATAGTCCGTTTTTTAAAACATTAGAACCCATGTTGGAACTTGCAGTGCTTGTTTGTACAAGACAAGGAACCAATTTTCAGCCAGTGATTCATTTGCAAAAGCCTGCTGGCTGTTGAGGCATGCAGGGGGCTGAGACACTGAGTGGGGGGAGTTGGGTGGTGGGATTTTCATTACCCACTCTTGGACGAGGCGGATTCAAGCATCACTCTAAGCCTCAAACAAAAAAGCCACATGACGCTTGAATGCAACATGTAGCTAAATCGAACCATTTGAACCAGAGCAAAATTTCCAGTGGATTCAGAGATACTGTACTGCTTGTTTCTACTGTTTTTAAACCATGCAGAAAATTCACCACAAAAGTCTAGCTAGCTTACATCCAACGTTTACGTATTATCGGTTTGATTTCTTTATTGGACTGGTGTGAGCTGCACAGAGTTGCTGTGAATTGGGGGGCAGCATACACGTTTAATAAATAATAATGATAATTTTAGTTTTCATGAGAAATGCAGGGAGGTGTCCCATATGAAGTTGGAATTATAAGGAAGAAAGAGCAAAAGATTATTTTTCTAAATATCTGACCTCTATAGTTCTTCTCTGTCACAAAGCATGCCCAGAACACTGAAAGTTCTCATCACCGCCTCTCTTACACACACACACACACACACACACACACACACACACACACACACACACACACACACACACACACACGGTGATTTGGCTGACAGAATGAAATAAAATCCCAAACACACAGCTTGTGGCTGGCCCTTTAAGGCCATTTGACAGCCAAACATTGAAGATGGCTGAAAAGAATTAAGGTTCTGATTCCAAATTAGACACAGATTCCCAATGAAGATTAAGATTCAGAATTAAGATTCTGATTCCGAATTACAATACAGATTCAGAATTAAGATTAAGATTCAGAATTAAGATTCTGATTCCGAATTACAATACAGATTCAGAATTCAGATTAAGATTCAGAATTAAGATTCTGATTCCGAATTACAATACAGATTCAGAATTAAGATTAAGATTCAGAATTAAGATTCTGATTCCGAATTACAATACAGATTCAGAATTAAGATTAAGATTCAGAATTAAGATTCTGATTCCGAATTACAATACAGATTCAGAATTAAGATTAAGATTCGGAATTAAGATTCTGATTCCGAATTCCAATACAGATTCAGAATTAAGATTAAGATTTGGAATTAAGATTCTAATTCCGAATTAAGATTCAAAACCCCAAAAAGAAAAACAAGAAAATAAACACACTGCATGAATTCAAACGGATCCAGGAAAGAATATACAATTAAAACCGTTTGCGAAAGCCATCTAAGGCAGCCTCTGGCGCATCCCGCAACCGGGCAAGGAAACCCGCCGGGAGAGCCGGGGCAAAAGCCAGGAGCGAGGCCGTTGCCCGGACCAGAAGCCCGGACAGAGGCTTTTCCACTCCTCCGAGGTCCGGATCCCTCAAAAGCCACACGGCGACCGAGAGCCCGGGCAAGGCCGAGCAACCAACCCAGCGGCTCGCATCCCCGCAAGAGCCGCCGAGCCGAGCCGGGCAGGCGGACCCGACCCGGCGCCGCTCTCGCCTTGCCGCCCTTCCAACCCGGCGCGCAGAGCAGGCGCCTGTTTTCTTCCGAGAAGCGCCCTATCCACCGGCCGTGGATCCCGGGCAGCGGCTCCGGGCCAGCTCCTTTGGCCGGAGCCCCCNCGCACTTTCAGCCCCTCCAGCCCCTCCGCGAACCCCTTCCCGCGCCAGCCAGGAGCCGCGGGGGCGCTCGGCGCCTCTCCCCGGGCTCTCCCTCAACCTCCGCCGCCCGTTCCGACGAGCAAAGACTCCCCCCCCCGCTTCCCTTCCTTCCCGGTACCAGACGGCCCCTCAGCCCCGCCGCGCTCGCTCTTCCTCCTCCTCCTCCTCCTCCTCCTGCCGTCCCCCGCGGGGCTCACCTGGGACGCGGCGGGGCTCCCCGGTCCTGAGGCGGGTGCAGCTCCT
>QLTV01004244.1:461070-480372 GCA_003457575.1 Thermophis baileyi | reverse complement strand
GCCCTCGTCGCCACTGTTAGATAGTGGGTAGAGATGACAGGAGACAGACTTCCAAAGCAGCTCTTTATTTCAGCTCTTGTATCAGCAACCAGCAAAGAGCAGTCTGACAGCTTGCCCTTTTATAGGGAGCTGTCAGACAGACCAGCCAATAGCGTTTGAGCTTTTTCCCGCTCAAACGCTGGACCTGGTTGGAACCATGCAACACAGTTTAAACAGTTAGAACATAACAGAAATTTCTTCCAACAAATAGAATAGAATAGAGCTGGAAGAGACCTTGGAGGTCTTCTAGTCCAGCTCCCTGCTCAAGCAGGAGATCTATAAGCTTCCCCTTTTCTCGGGAGCTGTCAGACAGACCAGCCCATCGCGTTTGAGCTTTTTCCCGCTCAAACGCTGGACCTGGTTGGAACCATGCAACACAGTTTAAACAGTTAGAACATAACAGAAATTTCTTCCAACAAATAGAATAGAATAGAGCTGGAAGAGACCTTGGAGGTCTTCTAGTCCAGCTCCCTGCTCAAGCAGGAGATCTATACCATTTCAGACAAGTGACTGTCCAGTCTCTTCTTAAAAACCTCCACAACTTCTGAAGGCAAGCTGTTCCACTGGTTAATTTTCCTCACTGTTAGGAAGTTTCTCCTTAATTCCAGGTTGCTTCTCACCCCCTCTTCTTTGTGGCAGCCCCTCAAATACTGGAAGTCTGCTATCATATCACCCATAATTCTTCTTTTCTTTATAGACTAGCCAAACCCAAATCCTGCAGCCTTTCTTCATATGTTTTAGTCTCCAGGCCTTTGATCATCTTAGTTGCTCTTCTCTGAACTTTTTCCAAAATCTCCACGTCCTTTTTGTAGTATGGTGACCAAAATTGGTTGCATAATATTCCAGGTGTGGTCTTACTAGGGCTTTGTAAAGCAGTTTATTTAGAGGTATTTATATACAATCGTTCTTTTAGCAACGGTTTGAAGTTATGACAGCCTTGGAAAAAGTGCCTTTCAACCTGTCCTCAGAGTTATGACCATTGCACTCCCCCCCCCCTTAGTGATGTGATTGCAATTTGGAATGCTTGTCATCACGTGATCATGATTTGTGACCTTCCCAGCTGACTTTGGAGAAGCAAAGTGCATCCTTATACATCCTTAAATGTTTACTTGATTAAAGCAGAATAAAGAATCACAATTTAATCATGAGATTTTTTTCATGGGTGTAACAACATGATCTTGTGGGTCAAGAACTAGATTAGGCTCAAACGGGCTTAGACAATTTGTGTCTCATTGTGTTGTGGGAATCTAGCTATTGCCTTTAGGTGAAACAATAATCTGCTTTCTTTGTCTGGGCAAGCATAATGTCTTCTGTGAATAAAAATAACAGTTATCGTTTTTGACCTGGATTTAAATTTTGGCTGCCAAGCAAACTCAGCCATTGTCTATGTGCACACAATGTACTTTAAATGATCAGCTAAAATGAGTTGTGCAAGCACAGCCAGACACTTAGTGAAGAAATGTTACCTATCTTAGTTGCTAGCAGATGGTTCTTGATACTTTGCCTCTGAGTGATGTTTCCTGGACACACAGACTTTTGCACCCTTACAAAAAAGGCTTTACTGTCTCCTTTAGCCAAGAATGGATTTTAATTTTAATTTTTTGTTTATTTTATTTTATTATTTTAATTTATTGTTTATTTTATTTTATTGTTTAGTTTAGTTTAATTTTTACATAGCCATCCATCTTAAACCAAACTCTAGGCAGCTCCCAAACAAGAATTAAAATATCAGTAATAAAACAACATAAAAACCATATTAAAACTACTAAAACCATAAACATTAAAAACAAGCATCCGGCACCAAGTTAAGCTTCTGACATGCAGTCATCTAATCTTATCCCAGTGCTTGGGAGAAAAACCAGTTCCTCAAAGCTTTTTGGAAGGCTAGGAGGGCAGAGGCCTGCCAAAATTCATGGGGCAGAGTGTTCCACGGGACAGAGGCTGCCTGGGAAAAGCATCAGACGGCAACATTTAGGGAAGGGAATAGCAGCATGCCCACCCCCAACTGACCTGGTAGGACGGGTAAATGTCCTTAGGGAGAGGCAGTCCTGCAGATAACCTGGCCCTGTGCCTTATAGGGCTTTAAAGGTGATCATCAGCGCCTTGAATTGCACCTGGAAAGAAACTAGAAGTCAGTGTACCTTGCCATCACTCTGCTAAACAAATAATTCCCTCACCACTGTCAAACTATTCACTAAGGCTTCATAACTATTACTATTAGTCTTCTCATCGTTCCCATCACCCATCTCCTCCCACTTATGACTGTATGACTGTAACTTGTTGCTTGTATCCTTACGATTTAGATTAATATTGTTTCCTGATTGCTTATTTGTACCCTATGACCATCATTAAGTGTTGTACCTTATGATTCTTGACGAATCTTTTTATGTACGCTGAGAGCATATGCACCAAGACAAATTCCTTGTGTGTCCAATCACACTTGGCCAATAAAGAATTCTATCTATCTATCTATAACAAAGGTGTTTACACGGTTAAACCTAGGGACGCTCATCCCTGCACACACGGCCACATTCTGAACCAGTTATAGCTTCTGGGTTTTCTTCAACGGCAGCCCCAAGTAGGCTGCATTGTAGTAATCCAAAAAAGGTTTGGGATGCAAATTAGCATGTGCAGGAGTTCAAAACAGTCGTTGGAACTAAGGGGAGTTGCACCCTGAACACAATTGGAGGCCCCGGGAGGGGGGGCGTTGGGGGGGGAAGGGTTACCTGCAAAGAGGAGAATTGAGTGGGCCAGGTTGTACCCACTGGCAGCTCTGCTAATTTTTGACTCGTTGGCGTTTCCTTTTCTTGATTCTTTGTAAGTCCGGAAATGATCTGAAGCTTACTGAGATACAGGAAGTACTCGAAAAGGAGACGATTACTGTAAAACAGGCATTACTGTAAAACAAACGTGGGAGAATCAGGATGCATCTGAAGACTTTCTGACCCAGGTGCTTGATCCAAGCCTCGCCAGATCAGGATTGACTCCAAATCCTCTCCGATACCAGATCCTGATCAATAAATGTCCTTCCTTCTCTTTGGGGTGAGGGTAAGTTGAGTGTTGACTTGTACAATCAGTAATCCAAGTATTGGTATGGACTCTAATATACAAAAAGCTGAGAATAGCAACCAGGTCTTAGTGTGACCCATGGTAATGCAATGGGAAATAACAACGATCAGTTTAATGTTTCCCCATGTGTGAAGAGCAGTGTTTTTTTTTAATCTAGGCAACTTTAAGATGGGTGGACATCAACTCCCATTAGCAGCTCTCCTCAGCTCCATGGCTGGATTCTTTCTCTTGAGTTGGCTGAAGGTTGCTTATGGACATTAATTCTATTTTTCAACATAGTTTTTTTTAAAGAAGTTTTGAAGAAGATAAGAACAATACAAATAATAGAAAAGAAGCAGTGAAAATAAGAACAAATAACAAAGAAGTAAGAAAGAAAAGAAAAAGAAAAGAGAAAAGGAAAGAAGGAAAGAAGGAAAGGGACGGAGGGAGGGAGGGAGGAAGGAAAGAAGGAACAAAGGAAGAAAAGGAGGAAGGAAGGAAGGAAGAAGGTAGGAAAGAAAGAAGGAAAGGGAAAAGTTATAAAGAAGCCGCTTCTAATATTTTTAGCAGAGTTAATAATGCATTTATAATTTACCATCTTCCTTGTAGAGATGAAAGAAGCCATATACAGTAGTTGATTGCCTGATATTGGTGCTATTGGTGCTATTGGTGCTAAGAGCCGAGGTGGCGCAGTGGTTAGAGTGCAGCACTGCAGGCTACTTCAGCTGACTGCTAGCTGCAGTTCGGCGATTCAAATCTCACCGGCTCAAGGTTGACTCAGCCTTCCATCCTTCTGAGGTGGGTAAAATGAGGACCCAGATTGTTGGGGGCAATATGCTGACTCTGTGAACCGCTTAGAGAGAGCTGTAAAGCACTATGAAGCGGTATATAAGTCTAAGTGCTATTGCTATTGCTATTGCTATGAATATCAATGACCTCTAAAGTTCCAAAGGTTAAAATCTGAGATACTGTATGTTGTTCTGGCCCTTTGAAATTAACGTCTCTTGTTGGCCTCAAAGACAAATGTTTGTATATTTGTTGTATGTTGCTATGGCCTTATCTGGACTTGGGGTGGTTATCTCCAGCTTTGCAGTTCTCTGTCCCTGCAATGCCCTGACTTCAAGTGAGGGGTAACTAACAGATTTTATACTCCTTGACCCTGTGGGACAGTATTAGATTAAAGTACTCTATTAAACTTGGTTCAGTTAAAGAGGACTTCAACTTGCCTCAATCGTGGGTTGGGGACAAGATGGAGACATCTTTAGGGGGGGGAAATATTGCCAGAGTAAGTTTGTGCCAAGATCAAGTCAATAAAATAGCATTGTGTATTGGTGTCAATGCACTGTGTATACTTCTAGTTAGTAGATTGCAAGCAATGATATATTGCTTTACAAGTATTCATCACCCAGACTGGAAACCCTGAGTTGTGTAGCAGTGAGTTGTGAGCATACATGAGTTAAAACCAAGCTGTGGTGGTTTACTAAGCCTCAATGTTCCTAAACTAATTGGTATTTTCATTACCATTAGCAAGAAATGGTGTGTCACACATATACAATTAAAATTGGTCCCTTTAGTCTAAATTTTTCCTTGTTCCTAGAAAGCTTAATGGGAAAGCTTGATTGAGCAAACATCGTAAGAAGTGGAGACAACTATCTAGAGAGGCTCATCTGGTGACAGGCATCACATGTGGAAGGCGACAACATAGAATGAAAGAGGAATGATCAGGAAAGTTCATGAACGAACATACGAAATAAATGCAAGAAAAATAGTTAAGTTGTTTGTGAAACTAATAGGAAGGGAAAGGAAATAATAAATGTAAGTGAAAGTCTTCGGATTAGACCAGAGTTAGTTAATGCAGGCAGGAAAGTAAAGATATAGATTAAATTATGTCTAAAAGAGCCAAATGTCAGGAAAAAAACAGGATTATTATTATTAGCTTAGCTGTTAGAATTCTTTAGAATTCTTTATTGGCCAAGTGTGATTGAACACAGAAGGAATTTGTGCATAAACTTTCAGTGTACACACAAAGAACAAAGTTATAGGTCATAGATCATAAATCATAAGATACGATCCATTAATTATACAAACAACAAGTGGTAAATCATAAGATACTGATAGGAGAAGATAGTAGAGAAGATGAGAAAAGATGAGCAATGAGAAAGATGACGAGGATAATAGCAATACAGCCCTACAACATGGGTAAATATTTTTAAGCCTAAACCAGAGCAGTGGGAATTAGGTATTCAGCAGAGTGATGGCACAGGGGAAAAAACTATCTTTGTGTCTAGTTGCAATGACCTATAGAAGTGTCTTGAGGGAAGAAGTTGAAACAGTTTATGTCCAGGATGTGAGGGGGTCAATTTATTTTCCAAAGCACCAGAGGGCAGGACAAGAAACAATGGTTGGAAACTAATCAAGGAAAGAAGCAACCTGGAATTGAGGAGAAATTTCTAACAGTGAGGACAATTAATCAGTGGAACAGCTTGCCACCAGAGGTTGTGGGTGCTTCATCACTGGAGGTTTTTAAGAAGAGACTGGACAGTCACTTGGCTGAAATGGTATAGGTTCTCCTGCTTGAACAGAGGGATGGACTAGAAGACGTCCCTATTCTATTCTATTCTATTCTATTCTATTCTATTCTATTCTATTCTATTCTATTTTATTTTATTCTATTCTATTCTATTCTATTCTATTCTATTCTATTCTATTCTATTCTATTCTATTCTATTCATTCTAATTCTAATTCTAATTCTAATTCTAATTCTAATTCTAATTCTAATTCTAATTCTAATTCTAATTCTAATTCTATTCTAATTCTTATTCTATATTGTCCCCAAAATGCTTTTTTTCCGAGAGGCAACTGGACTTTCTTGTTTTTCTTTGAAGACGTTTCGCTTCTCATCCAAGAAGCTTCTTCAGCTCTGACTGGATGGTGGGGAATGGAAGGATTTATACTCCTTGCAGACAGCTGGTCATTTGCATTCTTTTAGCAAGTCATTAAGGTCACTTGGAGGTTTATCGGGGTCATCGGGGGTCACCTTCCTTCCATTCCCCACCATCCAGTCAGAGCTGAAGAAGCTTCTTGGATGAGAAGGGAAACGTCTTCAAAGAAAAACGAGACAGTCCAGTTGCCTCTTGAAAAAAGCACCTTTGAGACAACCATGACTCAGGGTTAGGGTTAGATGACTGAGAATCTCCATAGATATTCTATAGATTGTCCTATCTGTGTGGTTACGAACTGACACATTATCTTAATCATACATCTAAGAAAACTGCAACCAAAAAAAAAAAAAGTAGATAAACCTCACAACAAAATAAAATGAAAGCGAACACGAAGAAAGAAGATGCATTGCGGGATAAGAAAAGTTAGAATAAAGCCAGATACATCAGCTTGAAAGGTTATTAAAAACAGGATTCTATATGGGCCTCCAGTGACAGCTGTGGAACAGGGCCTGAAAAACTCCTGAGGCCCTGAGAAGCAAAACATCTTCAAGGCAAAACAAAGAAAGTCCAGTTGCCTTTTGAAAAAGCATCTTCGGGACAACAACCATGACCTGGATGACCGAGAATCTCCATAGACATTCTGAGGCCCTCACTGCCTGCTGCGCTGGGGAAGATGGGAGTTGTATTCCAACACATCTGGAAAACGTCGGATCCAGGAAGATTCTCTGTTCAGGTTTTTCTGCAGCTCTCTTTATATTGAATTGTTTGAAATTAAATCTCTCTCCCTTTGTTCTTTATGGGTTAAAAAAACAAACAAACACCAAGGGAAATTTCATGGAGTGATTCATCATCCAAAGGATGTGGTTACACTTTTTATAGAAGAGGAACTTTTATAGAATAGAAACGTGCTGCAATGATGGCCATTTCCATAGAAACAACTGAGTCTTTTCTGGATCTGACGAGTAGTGCTTATAGGTGTATGCTTTAAAACCTTAAAAAATTATCATATGACAAAAAAACCCACCACCCATCAAACACAGAATGTCACAAAATGCATAGCACTTATCCAGTTATATTTGTGAGTAGAAATAAAAGGGAAAGTAAGCATAAGAATTAGTACACATCATCCAGATTTCTAATATTCATAAAATTGGGTCGGACACATGACCAACCATTTTTACAACTGTCATGACTTACGACCATCATGGGCAATAGCACTAGCACTAGCACTTAGACTTATATACGGCTTCATAGTGCTTTACAGCCCTCTCTCACTTCATAATGCTTTACAGCCCTCTCTAAGCGGTTTACAGAGTCAGCCTATTGCCCCAAACAATCTGGGTCCTCATTTTACCGACCTGAGAAGGATGGAAGGCTGAGTCAACCTTGATGAGATTCGAACTGGCAAATTGCAGTCAGCCGGCAGTCAGCAGAATTAGCCTGCAATACTGCACTCTAGCCACTGCACCACCGTGGCAGTCTCCATTACAGTCATATGTCGAGAATTACTGGTAGATGCTTTGTTGCATTGTATGCTTTTAGAGAAGTTAAAATCAGTTTCTTAGGAATAAGGAAACCATCCACATGATGGTTGGAAAGTCTAGGAGCTGTAATCCCCAAATATTTGAAAGGCATCAAGGTTAAACTGACTGTTCTCTGGATTGGTTTAGGAGCTCCAGTTGGGAAGGAGGATACCAATGTCTGAACTTGCAAGATTTTCAAATGAAAAAGAGGAAAAGGCTTCAAATTTAGAGCAAAAATCCTTTGTGGTAGCATCAAAACAGGAAACCAGAAACTTCTCCTTTGGTTTATGCTGCAGCTCAGTGAAAGTTGGGGAAATCAAAAAATGTCTTCCTCCATCTTAATGTAAAATAAAGTTGGAAATATCAATTTAAAATCATGCAAGAGGACCAATTGACCTTCCATAGCTGTGTACTCACCTAACAGACCGTATTGGTTACCCCAACTGACCCCAACCTGCTTCTCCGTGAAGTGTGTGGACTACAAACCCCATCGTTGTCTTCCAGTAGGGGCCTGTGTGCTAGCTATGACAGGTAGTCCTTGACTTAGTACCGCAATTGAGCCCCAAAATGTCTGTTGCTAAGCAAGACAGTTGTTAAGTGAGTTTTGCCTCATTTTGCAACCTTTCTTGCCATGGTTGTTAAGTGAATCACTGCAGTTGTTAAGTTAGTAACACGGTTGTTAAGTGAATCTAGTTCCCCCATTGACTTTGCGTGTCAGAAAGTCGCAAAAGGAGATTCCATGTTCCCTGGACATTGAAACCATCATAAATACGAACCGGTCGCCAAGCATACAAATTTTGATCACATGATCATGAGGATGCTACAACGGTTGTAAGTTGAAAAATGGTCATAAGACACTTTTTTCAGTGATGTCATAACTTCAAATGGTTACTAAAGTCTAGCATGTTTGCATGGCGCTGTCATAGCTCCTCAAACTGATTGTAATGTTGTTACCTTCTAACTGTGCTAAAGGGAGTCGGAAGTCGGTGGCTTGTTCTTTTTTTCTTCCCCCATTACATTATATCCCTTCTTTTTCCCTCCCTCTCTTCTTACTTTTCCATGTGTTTTTTTCTTTGTATTTTATACTTTGATAAACTAATAAAAAGTTAAATCACAAGACTCCTCAAGCTGATAAAGAGACAGATCAAGGCGTCCAAGAAGCAAAACTTCCTGTGAGGCCCCATAAGTCTTGTCAAATCAGAACTTCAGTAAGCATTATTTATAATTCTTTTAAATATAATTCTCTTTATTATTATAAATAATGGATCAATAAACAGAATGCAGGTGATGCTTGACTTAAAACCATTCATTTAGCAATCATTCAAAGTTAAAATTGCACTGAAAGAAGTGACTTACAATCAGTCCTCGCACTTATGACTGTTGTAGCCTTCCTCACAGTCACGTGATCAAAATCTGGGTGTTTGGCAACCAGAAGGCAAGGATCACATGATCGCCATTTGGACCCTTCCCAGCCAGTTTCCAACAAGCAAAGTCAATGGGAGAAGCCAGATTCACTTAACGACTGCATGATTCGTTTAACAACTGCATTGTTTCACTAAACAATCATGGCAAAATAGGTTGTAAAATTGGGCACAACTCGTTTTAACAGCTGCCTTGTTTAGCAATGGAAATTGTGGTCCCCGTTGTAATAATAAGCCGAGGATTATATGTCTATGGAGATTCTCAGTCATCCAGGTCATGGTTGTCCCAAAGGTGCTTTTTTTAGGAGGCAACTGGACTTTCTTGTTTTTTCTTTTGAAGACATTTTGCTTCTCATCCAAGGAGCTTCTTCAGCCCCACCATCAGGGCCGTCTTAACAGAATTATGGGCCCCCGGCAAAGCAGTGTACTGGGGCCCCTACGACAACTACTCACAGGAATAAAAATGTAAATGGTCGATAAAATTAAACATATATTTATTTTATTGGCACTTCCAACAAAATCGGTGTTGAAACATTAAAAACATGCTGTGCAGCAACAACTAATCAACATGATAAACATTTGAACAATACACAAGGCTTGAAAAACACAATAATACTCAGTAAGCCATACAGTTGCTGTATTTATATGATACAAGGTGCATTGAAGGGTTAACATACACAGATCAGTATGGGGCCCCTATGCTCTTGGGGCCCACGGGCAAGTGCCCATCAGGCCCATGCGGAGGTGGGTTCCTGCCGGTTTGGACCAGTTCTATAGAACCGTTAGTAAAAATAGGGACTGGTTCTCCGAACCGGCAGTAATGTCAGCCTGGCCACGCCCCCGAGACGGTTCTTTTGGTGGCACCATAGGCGCCGCCATCTTGTTTTTCGCTTCTGCGCATGCGTAGAAGCTTTGTTTTAGCACTGCACCTGCACGAAGCGCGCCCGCGCAGTGCATCACTGAGCAAACCGGCAGCGACGAAAACCGGAACCCATCCCTGGCCCACCATCCAGTCAGAGCTGAAGAAGCTTTGGGATTAACTGTATGGTTTATTTCTTTAACTTTGGGTGTCTAGAATGCATGTCCAAAAAGTGTGGGACCTTGATGGCATGGTTTGTGGATGCCATCTTGACTTTTTTGACCTGCAGTGCAGATGCACTTGGGCTAAATGTTCTTTCCCTAGTGATTCACTTACTGAATTTACATCTCAAGCTGCAGGGCCAGCAGGTTACATGAACACGTAACTTGTGGTTTGCAGTTTAAGCTGAAGTCAAGTGTAGGCAGTTCATCTACAAAGATCTCTTCTAAGAAGTAAAGATGCTCAGATCACTTGACGTAGCCGGCTTCGGCAACTGAAAGGAAATTTAATTTTGCCCCTCTGCCACATCCTGGCAGAGTGGGTGTCTGCAGCTCAGTTCTTTCAAAGCTGGCATCCTATGGAACCAAGCAAAGGGGACTTCTCTGCCCACCCCACCTGTCATGGCTCCATGGCTCCATCGCTCCTATCCAAACTTCATGAGCTGACAGCCTGACATTAGCAACGGGGGACAGGGAAGGGAGAGGGGAAGAGGGAACAATTGAACTATAAGGAAGAAGGGGGAAATGGAAGACCAGTTGAGCCTCAGATTACAGATTAACAGAATTGGAAGGAACCTTGTAGATCATCTAGTCCAACCCCCTGCCCAAGCAGACGCTACACCATTTCTGACAAATGGCAATCCAGTCTCTTCTTAAAAGCTTCCAGTGATGAAGCTCCCACAACTTTTGAAGGCAACTTCTGTTCCATTGGCTGATTGTTCTCACTGTCAGAAAGTTCCTCCTTATTTCTAGGTTGAATCTCTCCTTGATCAGTTTCCATCCATTATTCCTTGTCTGGCCTTCAGGTGCTTTGGAAAATAGCTTGACCCCCTCCTCTCTGTGGCAGCCCCTCAAATATTGGAAGACTGCTATCATGTCTTCCCTGGTCCTTCTCTTCACTAGACTAGCCCCAACACTGCCATCATGTCTCTCCTTGTCCTTCTCTTTTCTTCACTAGACTAGCCATGTCCATTTCTTGTAACCGTTCTGCATATGTTTTAGCCTCCAGTCCTCTAATCATCCTGGTTGCTCTTCTCTGCACTTTTTCTAGAGTCTCAACATCTTTTTTATAGTGTGGTGACCAAAACTGGATGCAGTATTCTAGGTGTGGTCTTACTAAGGCTTTATAGTGTGGTATTAGTACCTCACTTGATCTTGATTGTATCCCTCCATTAATGCAATTTAGGATTGTGTTGGCTTTTTTGGCTGCCGCCGCATACTGTTGACTCATATTTAACTGGTTGTCCACTAAGACTCCAAGATCCCTCTCACAGTTACTGCTATTAAGCCTGGTTTCACCCAGTTTATATTTGAGAAGCTTCAAGCACCTGTTTCCTAAACAATGTATAAGCTAATTGGACATTTATAGATAACCGGGGGGGGGGGGATGGCAGGAAGGGGGGAAGAGGAGAATTTACTTCGTATTGTTTGCATGGGAGAACCTTAGATTCAGCTTCGCTACTTCTGTAATCACCTAAGCTTCAGTAAAGTATGCTCTTGGCAAAAACGAATGGCCAGGGGCAGTGGTGGGCTGCTGCCGGTTCGGACCGGTTCGGGCGAACCGGTAGTTCCGGGGAGCAGTTGGCTCTGCTCACCCGCCCCTGCCCTATCCTGTCCTATATTTCCGTATTTTTCAGCTCAGCTGATTCGTGCGGCACAGCGGATTGCCACGCCTCAGCTGTTTTACTCACCGGCGCTGCAGTAGAAGGTAAGTTTTACAGCTTAAAATGGGCGGTTTTTAAATGCGGCGCACTAGGGGTAGGTTCTAACTTACCTCGCTGCCGGTTCGCTTCCTCCCGCGCCGCATGGCTACACGCGTGCATGCGCAGTGGCGAAAATTCACAAAAAAAGATGGCGGCGTTCATGGACTGGCACCGACAGAACCGGATCTGTGACATCACCCCCCGGTTTGCTACCAGTTCTATAGAACCGGTGCGAACCGGGAGGAACCCACCTCTGCTGCGTGCGTGTGTGTGAAGTGCAAGTGTACACGCAAAGCGTGCGCTCAGCGAACTGGTTGTTAAACTGGTTGCAGCCCACCACTGGCCAGGGGTCTTTCTTTGCTAGATGACTGAGTGAGATGGTTGACACCACCCTCTAGAACAGTCTCCCCTCAGAGATATGCATGGTACCCACTCATCTGGGGAACTGGAGAATTCTTAAAACCTGGCTAGTGTCCCAGGCACGCCTGGGGTAAATGAATGAGTGTAATATTTTGCCTAGTTAAAACAGAGTTAAAACAGGGCTGTCCAACCTTGGCAACTTTAAGACCTGTGGACTTCAACTCTCAGATTTCCCCAGCCAGCCATGCTGGCTGGGGAATTCTGAGAGTTGAAGTCCACAAGTCTTAAAGTTGCCAAGATTGGACTTCCCAGAGTTAAAATGTGGCTTTGTGGCCTTGTGTAGGGTGCTCAGAGCAGCATGAAGGGAGCCGTCCCTTCGGGGGTTGCACTAGAAGACCTCCTAAATTTATCTTGGGTTTTTTCCACAGCTGTTTGGAGCTGGCTACGTGATTCAGCAATGGATTCCCAAATATGCCTTTGCTTTTTTGCCTGCTGGGTTTTTGTGAATTCTACATCAGGTAAAAGACCTTGGTGGGCTAAGCAGAAAGAGGCGGGGTTCTGATTTCTTTGCAAGGGTTTTGCCTAAGAACTGCAGTGGGTTGTTGAGGATGCTTCCATGGTGGCTAGTTAATTCATGGTTTGATTTATTTATTTCTCCAAAGCACCTGAAGGTAGAACAAGAAGCAATGGGTGGAAACTAATCAAGGAGAGAAGCAACTTAGAACTAAGGAGGAATTTCCTGACAGTTAGAACAATTAATCAGTGGGACAACTTGCCTCCAGAAGTTGTGAATGCTCCAACACTGGAAGTTTTTAAGAAGAGATTGGATAACCATTTGTCTGAAGTGGTATAGGGTTTCCTGCTTAAGCAGGGGGTTGGACTAGAAGACCTCCAAGGTCCCTTCCAACTCTGTTATTCTATTCTATTCTATTCTATTCTATTCTATTCTATTCTATTCTATTCTATTCTATTCTATTCTATTCTATTCTATTCTATTCTATTCTATTCTATTCTATTCTATTCTATTCTATTCTATTCTATTAAATGCTCCAATGGTTGTAAGTACGAAAACCGGTGATAAGTATTTTTTTCAGTGCCATTGTAACTTCAAATGGTCATTCAATGAATAGTTGTAAGTTGAGGACTATCTCTCTCTCTCTCTCTGTATCTTCTATGTATCTTCTATGTATCTTCTATACAGGTAGTCCTTGACTTATGACCTCAATTGAGCCCAAAATCTCTGTTGCTAAGTGAAACATTTGTTGAGTGAGTTTTGCCCCATTATCACCACAGTTGTTAAGTGAATCACTGCAGTTGTTAAGTTAGGAACATGGTTGTTAAGTGCAGCTGGCTTCCCCCATTGACTCTGCTTGTCAGAAGGTCGCAAAAAGGGATCACATGACTCCAGGACACTGCAACCGTCATACATGTGAACCCGTTGCCAAGCGGTCAAATTTTGATCCTGTGACCACAGGGATGCTGCAAGAGTTGTAAGTGTGAAAAACGGTCACGTCACTTTTTTCACTGCCGTTGTAACTTCGGACAGTCACTAAATGAACTGTTATAAGTTGAGGACTACCTATATTAGTCATCTATAAGTTGAGGACTACCCCTTAGTCATCTCAGAGGAGACCGAGCCAGGCACTTTCTGAACTCCCGTAAGTGCATTAAGGCACATGAGAATATCCCTGCTTTATTCTCCTGGAAGCGGGGAAAAAACAACATGATGAATCTCACGTTGCTCCAAGTAGTTGGATTGCCGTTCCCATCCTCGACTTAGGAACATTCATTTAGCGGCTATTTGAAGTGATGACAACATTGAGAAAAGTAATTTATGATCAGTGCTCGGAATTATGACTGTCACAGTATCCCTCTGGTCATGCGATCAATATTCAGGAGCCGAGGTGGCGCAGTGGTTAGTACTGCAGGCTACTTCAGCTGACTGCTAGCTGCAGTTCGGTGGTTCAAATCTCACCGGCTCAAGGTTGACTCAGCCTTCCATCCTTCCGAGGTGGGTAAAATGAGGACCCAGATTGTTGGGGGCAATATGCTGACTCTGTGAACCGCTTAGAGAGGGCTGTAAAGCACTGTAAAGCGGTATATAAATCTAAGTGCCCTTCCTTCCTTCCTTCCTTCCTTCCTTCCTTCCTTCCTTCCTTCCTTCCTTCCTTCCTTCCTGTTAGAATGCAGTATTGCAGGCTGACTCTGCCGGCTGCCAGGAGTTTGATCCTGACCGGCTCAAGGTTGACTCAGCCTTCCATCCTTCTGAGGTGGGTAAAATGAGGACCCAGATTGTTGGGGGCAATATGCTGACTCTGTGAACCACTTAGAGAGGGCTGTAAAGCACTGTAAAGCGGTATATAAGTCTAAGTGCTATTGCTATTGCTATTGCTATTGCTATTCGGATGCTTGGCAGCCAGCATGTATTTACAAAGGTTGCAGCATCCCGGGGTCATTGTGACTTTCCACCTGGCTTCTGACAAGCAGAGTCAATGGGGGAAGCTGGATTTATTTAAATGACCATGTGATTCACTTAGTGACTGCGGTGATTCGCTTAATGAAAATGGTTAAAAAATCAAACTCAGTCATGCGATGAGTCAATTAACAACCACATCACTTAGCAATGGAAGTTCCCGTCCTAGCTGTGGTTATAAGTCAAGGACTACCTGTGGTCTCCCAGCCAAGGAAGGCTGCAAATTGTACTCCCAACAGATCTGCTAAAGGTCCAGTCGAGGAAGCTTCACACAGAGGGATGCTCAGCTTTGAAGGTCTATGGCCGTGATGGCGAACCTATGGCAAGCGTGCCACAGGTGGCACGCAGAGCCCTCTCTGCGGGCACGCGAGCCGTCACCCCAGCTCAGCTCCACCGTGCATTCGCGTGCGCCTCCTGCCGACCAGCTGGTTTTCGGACCTCTGCCGCACATGCGTGGGGGTGGGGCACATGCGGGAGACATGCATGCATGCGCAGGGGCAGGGGGAGCGCAGGGGGGTCATGCACACATGCATGGGGGACATGCACGGGGTCACACGCACATGCACGGGGTGGGGCGCATACGGGGGGTTCCCATGCACATTGAATTATGGGTGTGTGCGCGCGCATGCTTTCGGCACACAACGACAAAAAGGTTAGCCATCACTGGTCTATGGAGCTTCTCAGCCATCCGGGTCATGGTTGTCCCAAAGGTGCTTTTTTTCAAGAGGCAACTGGACTTTCTGGTTTTTCTTTGAAGACGTTTCACTTCTCGTCCAAGAAGCTTCTTCAGCTCTGGCTGGATGGTGGGGAATTAAGCCAGAGTTGAAGAAGCTTCTGGACAAGAAGCGAAACCTCTTCAAAGAAAAACCAGTAAGTCCAGTTGCCTCTTGAAAAAGCATCTTTTGGTCAGCTTTGAAGGCCTTTAATCTCACTTGGTGATTACCACCGGTTCTGTTCCTGTCCAGATCTTCAAACTTTCTGTTCATGCTGATGTTGTGATGCTAATGGGGGCTCTTTCTTTCTCCTTTCTGTTACTTCTTCTTTCCCACGTTCTGTGCTGCCCCTGGTGTTCAGCGCCCAACAAGGAAACAACCAGTGTAGCCCATAGAGAAGATGTGGCTGCAGCTATGGAGAACTATGAAGGGCACATAGACTCAGGATGCGCTTCCAACGAGACAAGGAAGTAGGTTCTTATTATTTGCATTTTTATGTTATAAAAATGGGGGGGGGAGAAGAAGTTTGCCTTTTGACCAGTCTGTATACAGTAGCTTCAAGGAAGCCACCTGAAAAATCTGCAATTGTATAATTTTGGTGGGGGAACATGGGATCCTGTGCTGTCCCACTCATTCACACGCACACATAACCGTGGTTTGGTGGGCTTATTAATATTCCCCAGCAATTCCCTTCACCGAACCCCCAAAACTGTCCCAATTAAGTCCAGCCACAAGCAGACCGTTGCTCGTCTACAGAACAATAGCCAAGGAGTCCGCAAGGCACTTGGAAATTTCTCAAACAAGATAAACCCACCAGACAAAATTAAATCGGGGTGGGCTTCAAAAATCTCAGCAAAGGGTTCTCTGCCTGGTTGCTGGGTGGGCGTGGCCATAGTGGGCATGGCCTAATCGGCCTCCTGCACCACGGCGGCGGCGGGGCATTTTTCACCCTCCCCAGGCTCCGGAGGCTTTCCTGGAGCCTCCAGGAGGGCGAAAACTGCCTCCCCCGGGCTCCGGAGACCCTCCGGAGGCCAGAAACAACGTGTTTCTGGCCTTCTGGAACTTAATTTGCGTAAATTCACCCTCCCCGAGCCTCCGCGTGGGCCCTGTACTTACGTGGCATCCACAACGGGCCACATGGGTACTTCTGGGAGGGGAGGGGTGGGCGGGGCCAGCCAGGGGTGGGATTTGTGGGTTCGCCGAACTGGACAGAATCCTAGCTAGAGGATCACCCGAACCCGTGCGAACCCGCAGCAGCCCACCCTCGAATTAAATCCACAACACAAGAGGATTCACAAGGCAAGAAAAGTCTGGAGTTCACAAGGCACCATCCAAAATCAAGGCAAGGTGTCAAATCCAAAGCAAGGCAGGAATCATAAGAACCAGAAATCACACAGCTAGGAAATGAAAGGGTTGTAGCTCTGCTTTGCAATCAGTCTGAAATTGTATAGGGTCTCCTGCTTGAGCAGGGGGTTGGACTAGAAGACCTCCAAGGTCCCTTCTAGTTCTATTCTGATTGATTGAAGTAATAAGTACTGAATTGCTGGTATATCCAAGTGGAGCTGACATAAACTCTGGTCTCTAACTGTGGACAACATTTTATGTCTATATTTAATTTCAGCTTAATGCAGCACTTCCTACCATGCATTCTAAATATATCAGATTTCCAGTTTCTGATTTTTAAGCAGCCTTTCAAAGTCTGAATGCATGAAGAAATCTGAATGTATGAATACATAATTTCTGAATATTTATCAGAGGAAAAGAAGGACTTCTGAGGATATATGTGATGGAATTTAGATGTTCTAAAAACATTTTTAATGGAAACCATAGAAGAAATTTAACTTACACAGAGAAAACAACTATTTAGTTCAGTGCCTTTCAACCTTGGTGACTTTAAGAAATATGGACCAACTCCCAGAATTTGCCAGCCAGCAGGAATTCTGAGAGTAGAAGTTCACCCATCTTCAACTTGCCAAATTTGAGAAACACTGCTGTAGAGCAATAAAAGAGATGCTTATTTTCTCTAGCTGATGACATGTTGGATCATCTCTAGGTTTATGTTAAATTCATGTTATAAATTATTTAATCTGAAGACTGACTATTGAGTTGCACCAGCGTATATTACGTTTGTAAGGCCTATGGTTTCTACTTTGCTTGTTTTTATAGAGTCCTAGAGAACTTGGAGAAGACCTTGTCGAAAGTCAATTTACAGAGTGACAAGCTCATTACTGTTCACCCTAATATTCAAACATTAATATACACTAAATTTGAAGGGTTAACTATCAACAGTGAGGATTTTTTAGTAAGTATTTTTTTTCCTTTTCCGCAGTATCTGTCTAATTCTGTGTTTCTCAATTTGGGCAACTTGTAGATGTGTAGACTTCAATCCCCAGAATTCCCCAGGCAGCCTACTGCCTGATTTCTAGGAGTTGAAGTCTACCCAGCTTAAATGTTGTCAAGATTGAGAAACAGTAGTTTAGTTATTTGATCCATCTTGAATAGAGAAGTGGGGTGGAGGACGGATGTTCAGTGCTACCCTATATACTTCTCCTCTGAATCACCCTCTTTTTTGTTCACACATACAGCTTGGATTCACACAAAATGCTAAATCCTGCACTGGAAATCCACTATTATGTGTCTAAATAGCATGCTACTACTTCCACATAAAAATATTATCATTCATGTGATTAACATTAACGTGATTGATTATCATGAAAGACAAGTTCCCCCACAGCATGCTAGCAATAGCCCTTAGACTTATATACCGCTTCACAGTGCTTTCCAGCCCTCTCTAAGTGGTTTACAGAGTCAGCATATTGGCCCCAACAATTTGGGTCCTCATTTTACCCACCTCGGAAGGATGGAAGGCTGAGTCAACCTTGAGCCTGGTGAGATTCGAACTATTGGCAGTGGGTAGAGTTAGCCTGCAATACTGCATTATAATCATTGTGCAGAGGAAGGAAGGAAGGAAGGAAGGAAGGAAGGAAGGAAGGAAGGAAGGAAGGAAGGAAGGAAGGAAGGAAGGAAGGAAGGAAGGAAAATAGCAATAGCACTTAGACTTATATACTGCTTCACAGTGCTTTCCAGCCCTGTCTAAGTGGTTTACAGAGTCAGCATATTGCCCCCAACAATTTGGGTCCTCATTTTACCCATCTCGGAAGGATGAAAGGCTGAGCCTGGTGAGATTCGAACTGGCAAATTGCAGGCAGCTGGTAGTCAGCAGAAGTAGCCTGCAGTACTGCACTCTAACCACTGTGCCACCACAGCTCATCGTAATAACCAATACTGGTTATTACCTTCCTAGGCTGATCCACAGTTACCCAACCTAATTTCATTCTTATCTAGTCATGATGGAATTCCAGACACAGAGTTTTAAATCTTGGGAATTGGGGATGCAAAGGGGAAAGTCTAATATACTGGAGGCAGCATTGTAGATGATAATTTGCATAAATATCTGTTTCATTCTGCATTGCAGGAGTATGATGCTTCGAGACAGAGCCGGCATTCCACGTATTTTCCAAAAAGGTTCTTGGAGAATGTCCAAACGACCCCTGCAAAAGAAATAAGGCTTATCTGCATTTACCTGAAAGCTTCATGCCTCTTTCAGGTAGGCCATCGCAGGGGTGAAATCCAGCAGGTTCTGACACGTTCTGGAAAACCGGTAGTGGAAATTTTGAGTGGTTCGGAGAACTGGTAGCGGAAATTTTGAGTAGTTTGGAGAACCGGCAAATACCACCTCTGGCTGGCCCCAGAGTGGGGAGGGAATGGGGATTTTGCAGTATCCTTCCCCTGCCACGCCCACCAAGCCACACCATGCCCACCAAGCCACGCCCACAGAACCGGTAGTAAAAACTTTGGATTTTACCACCGGGCCATTGCTGCAACTTGCAGGAGGTGACAGAGGTGGGAATTTGCCATAGAGCAGTGGTTCTCAACCTTTCTAATGCCGCGACCCCTGCCCCGCCGCCGCGACCCCCTCCCCCCCCCCCCCCCCCACGTGCG
>QLTV01004244.1:430830-453111 GCA_003457575.1 Thermophis baileyi | reverse complement strand
CGGGGCGACAGCAGACCTGTCCACACAGGCCGCTGCCTCACCACCAACTGCATTGCGCAGGTCTAGTAGGGCTCCTAAACGCCCCGCCTACCTGCGTGATTACGTATGCTGGACTGCTCCATCCAGTAGGGGAGGGGTGTTATGTTCTAACTGTTATAACTGTGTTGCATGGTTCCAACCAGGTCCAGCGTTTGAGCGGGAAAAAGCTCAAACGCTATTGGCTGGTCTGTCTGACAGCTCCCTATAAAAGGGCAAGCTGTCAGACTGCTCTTTGCTGGTTGCTGATACAAGAGCTGAAATAAAGAGCTGCTTGGAAGTCTGTCTCCTGTCATCTCTACCCACTATCTAACAGATACGAGACCTTCACTTAGCCAAAAACTTTCTGTTTGAGCTTATACTATATTCTAAACCCTATATGGGTTAGCAAAACACAGCTGTCCTGTTTACAGAGCATGCTATGCACAAACAAACCATGGCTTAAGGAAATGGCCTGGTTCACCCAACATACTAAGTCAAAGCTCAGAACCTAGAATACACTGAACCCTAAATGACCCTAAATTCTATTTTAATTCAGTCTGTGTAATGAATTTCTCTCCCTTGTCTTTCAGGATAGACAAAACAGCTCCTTGATGAGTGGTGACATCTTAGGAATCAGTCTTGGGAACATGAGTGTCACCAACCTCCCTGAACCTGTGGAAATCAGGTTTTGGCATAATCATTCATTGGTGAGTAGTGATGCTGCCATGGGCTTCATCCCTTAATAGGTCTTAGCGCTCTGGTAGAATGAAAGTTCCCAAAAGAGAGAAGATGTTAAGTCATGTTCAAGGAGACCTCATTGCATCAGACCTAATCTTCAGATATTTTGAACAGCCACAAGATCAGGATTTATGCAGTTGATGGATCAATCTACTGTTTGCTTGTCTTACAGGTAGTGCTGGATTAGAATAGAATAACAGAGTTGGAAGGGACCTTGGAGGTCTTCTAGTCCAACCCCCTGCTCAGGCAGGAGACCCTAGACCATTTCAGACTAATGGTTTTCCAATATCTTCTTAAAAACCTCCAGTGATGGAGCCCCCACAACTTCTGGAGGCAAGTTGTTCCACTGATTAATTGTTCTCACTGCCAGGAAATTTCTCCTTATTTCTAAGTTGCTTCTCTCCTTGATTAGTTTCCATCCATTGCTTCTTGTCCTGCTCTCAGGTGCTTTAGAGAATAGCTTGTCCGGCTTAGTTCAGTGCAATACTTGTTTTGCAGCCGTCTTTCATGGTATTCTTTTCAAATTTGGATACTGTCCTATTTGTAAACAAATTACTAGTCTACATGGATAGATTGCTTACCTAGAGTCTCTAGTCTGTGCTCTTTAGGCAGAAATTAGGTGCCCAACTCAGCCATTCTGTTCTATTGAGCTGCCCCTCTATCAGCCCCCTCTACCACAAAGATCCTGCAGGAGAAGGGCAGTATGGACAACCGTGGGATCTGGCAGGGTGAGGGCCGTGAACCACAAACACAATGCTTCCACTGTGTCCCGGCATAACAGAGCTGGTTTTGCCTTCAATAGTGCCAAAATGATGTACTCAATAAAGTTTTGCACTGAGACATTGGCAGATCTCGAGTGTGCTTGCTTTAGTTGGGATCGTCGGTCGGGACTTGGAGATATAGAATATAGAATAACGGAGTTGGAAGGGACCTTGGAGGTCTTCTAGTCCAACCCACTGCTGATCATCAACATTTCTCTTGTCTTCTCTCTCAACCATTCTAGGATAATTTCAGCAAGACCTGCGTATTTTGGGAGGAAGGAACAGGTAATGTCAAAATGTAAACCAAGCTCAGAGAGCACCAACGACTCTACATTGCAATTATTTTTGTCTACTTTTCCTGCCTACTTTTTTCTTTTATAGTGACCCCGTTCCATCTCTCCTATCCCTACTTCTACGCTCACTTGGCCACCTGGAAGTATAGGGTCTCCTGCTTGAGCAGGGGATTCGACTAGAAGCCTTCCAAGGTCCCGTCTCACTCTATGACTCTGTAATTCTGTAACTTGGAATCCATAGTTGGGTAATATCTTTCTGAGGAAGAATTGACGTGAAGGAGTCTGATCACACCTTTTCCAACTAATATATTTTATTAAAAAGCATACATTTTTATGAGGTGTAGCTTACTTTGATAGATGCATGGAATGAGTTTTCATAATGAGGTAAGCTGTAACTTGCAAACTCTTATGTCTTTTGACATGCATACATTGTTAGAAAAAGTGTGCACAGATTCCTCCTGATTTTAGGCTACCATAGACTAACATGGGTCTCTCCCCCCCCCGCCATGTCAGATTTTTTTTTTAATTTTTATTGATTTTATTTTTAAAACTACAAAACAATACACACAAACAAACAAAGACCTACATCCACATATAAACATAAATACACTTTTAACAACAGTTTCGTCTCAGTATATTATCTATTATTTACATTTTTCCCTTTTACTCTTCTCTAATTGTTTTCACATTTGTTGACCTATCTATCTATTTACATATTTCTGGTTTTATTTCTTCACACTTATTACTTACAAGTCACTCATAGTTTACCCACATCATTTCTCCTTTCCCTTTTCATTTATTACACCTTACATTCTATTTCTTATTTCAAACCAATTGTAAAATTTATCCCAAACCAAATAGTAATCTGTCTCTTCTTTTTCTTTTATTTCTTTTGTTAATTTGTCCATCTCTGCACAGTCCATTATTTTCCTTATCAGTTCTTCCTCAGATGGTATTTTATCATTTTTCCATTTTTGAGCATAAACTATTCTTGCTGCTGTGATTATATGAAGAAGAAGATATTGTATTTCCTTGTCATATTTTCGTCCATCTCTGCACAGTCCATTATTTTCCTTATCAGTTCTTCCTCAGATATATATATTATATTATATTATAATTTTTCCATTTTTGAGCATAAACTATTCTTGCTGCTGTGATTATATGAAGAAGAAGATATTGTATTTCCTTGTCGTATTTTCTATTCAGCAGTCCCAATAAGAAAATCTCCGGTCTCAGGTCAATCTGTTGTTCTGTTATTTCTTCTAACCATTTCCTAACTTTACTCCAGAATCTTTTAGCTTCAGGACACGTCCACCATACATGGTAGTAAGTACTATACACTTTTTTACATTTCCACATACATGGTAGTAAGTACCATACACTTTTTTACATTTCCAACATATAGGAGAAGTTTTTGGAAACATTTTTGCGAGCCTTGCAGGTGGGAGGTGCTACCTGTAAAATATCTTCATCTGGTTTTCCTTGAATGCCACCGACATTGTTAATTTTGTATTTGTTGTCCACATTTTTCCCATTTTTCCAATTCAATGTTGTAATTAAATTTTTTTGCCCATTTGATCATTGTATCATTGACTGTCTCCTCTTCCATTTTATATCTCAATAAAAATTTATATATTTTACTAATCAGTTTTTGTTCAGTCCCTTGTATGATTTTATCCAGCTCTTGCAGGTCTTTCTGAAATTCAAATATTTTTTGGTCTTCTTTAAATTTGGTTTGAATTTGGGTGTATGTCCACCAATCTATTCCTCTATCTAAATCTTGTTCCAATTGTTGTTTTGTTTTCAAATTTAACTGCTCATTTAATAAATCCTTATATCTAATTATTTTATCAGTGGGCATCAAATTTGGTCGTGTCATTGTCTCAATTGGGGATATCCACGCTGGAATTTTTGTAGTGATTTTTCTTGATTTTTTTCCAAGTCTGTAAAAGTGAATTTCATATTACATGCTTTTGGAAATATTTATGTGTTTTGTATTTCTCATCCCATAAAAATGCGTGCCATCCCAATTGTAGATCATGACCCTCAATAACTAACACTCTTTTACTTTTTTAATTCAATCCAATCTTTTAGCCAAATTAAAGTAGCTGCATTATAGTAAATTTCCCATTCCGGTACTGCCAATCCTCCTCTGTCTTTAGTAGAGCTTTAGCAAGAGCTTTAATTTGATCCTGGCTTTTTCCCTTGCCATATAAATTTAGTCACTAATTTATTTAAATTTTCAAAAAAGCTTTTGCCTAATTTAATTGGGATGACTTGAAATAGAAAGAGTACTCTCGGAAGTATATTCATCTTTATCATAGCGATCCTTCCTAAAAATGACATTTGTACGCTACTCCAAGTATCTAAATCTTTTTTTTATTTGTGCCAGCAGTTTATCATAATTATCTTCCTTAATTGTAGAACATTTCGCCGAGAGATAAACCCCTAAGTATTTTATTTTCTTAGTTACTTGTATTTTTGTTTTGTCTTCCAATTCCTTTTCTTGATTTTTTGTCGAATTTTTAGTTGTTATTTTAGATTGAGTTCTATTGATCTTAAGTCCCGCTACTTCACCGAATTCCTCTATCTGTTGTATCAGTTTTGGTGCCGTTTCTAATGTCAGATTAATAGGTGTGGTGTGTATCTCTGTGTCTGGGAAAGGTGGAAGAATACACACAGATCTCTTTCAACTAGGCAAGTACTTAGCTCTGTCTGATGTTTGCTGATCCTTGTAAAGTTATTGTTATGCTGCTGGTTTTCAATACATTTTGCATTGCGTCTTTTATTTAGACATGTCTATATCTATATCTATATCTATATCTATATCTATATCTATATCTATATCTATATCTATATCTATATCTATATCTATATCTATATCTATATCTATATGTGAAGGCATGGCCAGTCCTGACCAAACACAGAGCAACCCGGCAGTGTTATCTCAAACTATAACAGATATTATTAATGAGGAACATACCGTGCCGATTACAAGGTCACGAACAAGACAGCAAATTGCAATGGTTGACAGACTAACATCATCCCCCACAGATAAGCAGACTAGGAGGGAGGAAACAGTAGGAATCAAGCCTCCATCAACCAGCATGACAGCAAAAACAGCACAGCTAATTACAAGTGGGAGATGGCTGGAAGGACCTATTATTCGTGCAATGGCCAAATTGATTAATGGCATATAAAGGCAGAGATCTCTGTAATGGTAGTTTAATACTCTTACGATGTCAGCAGATGGCTGACTGAAAGCTTAGTAGAATACAATTTTAATTATTTTAGTTCCGGAGTTCGCAGAATGGCTCAAATGTCCTATGGGACATTTCAGCTGAGTTCATACAACAAGCTTAGCCTTAAACTTGGGTTAAGAAAACATAATGACTGGGTTGACCAAAAATGTTATGTCCAAAGATGTAAATTCAAGTCCATCTTGATGGGAGGATCTGGTTCATTCACTATATGCTAAAATTAGGATCTCACAGCATGTTGAACGACAAATACCCAATTTACTATGTTGGTTAAGCCTATACAGGTAATCCTTGACTTACAACAGCTTATTTAGTGACCAAAGTTAACAACAGCACTGAAAAAAGTGACTTATGGCCATTTTTCACACTTACAACTGTGGCAGTATCCAAATGGTCACGTGATCAAAACTCAGGCAACTGACTCATATTTATGACTGTTGCAGTTACCACATCACTAACTTAACAACTTCAGTGATTCACTTAACAACTGTGGCAAGAAATGGAGCCAAACTCACTTAACAAATGTCTCACTTAGCAACAGAAAGTTTGAGCTCAATTGTGGTCATAAGTCAAGGACAACCTGTGTTGTGCATTACACTGCTAACTAGAGCATACAAAACGTTCGCTAGACCAATTCTCGAATACAGCTCACCTGTCTGGAACCCGCACTGCATATCGGATATTAATACAATTGAGAGAGTCCAAAAATATTTCACGAGAAGAGTCCTCCACTCCTCCACTTGCAACAGAATACCTTATTCCACAAGACTTGAAATTTTGGGCTTAGACAACTTAGAACTACGTCGCCTTAGAACCGATCTAAATGTAGTTCATAAAATTATCTGCCACAATGTCCTACCTGTCAATGACTACTTCAGCTTCAACCACAACAATACACGAGCACACAATAGATACAAACTTAATGTAAACCGCTCCAAACTCGACTGCAGAAAATACGACTTCAGCAACAGAGTGATCAATGCCTACCTCACCCATTCTTAAGAGGTCCGTAAAGGGGGCATGCATAAGCACACCAGCGTGTCTACCATCCCTGTCTTACTATCCCCATTTATCTGTATTTACTTCCTTTGTTCATGTTTATGTTCGTACCTATACTTGTTATCTTGTACATGTTTGACAAATAAATAAATAAATAAATAAATAAATAAATAAATAAATAAATAAATAAATAAATAAATAAATAAATAAATAAATAAATAAATAAATAAAAAGAGGCAGCTATAGCTGTTTTTCTGATTAGGATGCTTGTTTTTCTCCAGGAGAGGACAACCTGGGCGAATGGAGAACAGAAGGCTGTGAAACCAACGCCAGCCAGGAGAGTGTTCTCTGCAAATGCAACCATCTGACCTATTTTGCTGTTCTTCTGGTAAGCCTGTTGCTCTTCAGGTCTCTGGTGTGAAGTTTCCGAAAGACGCCCTAATTAATTCAGGAGCCATAAGACAAAGTCCAAAAGATTTATTAAAAGCGACTTCTCGGCAATACTCCGTTGCAGCCAGAACTGAGTTCACGCCGGCTACACGTCGTCATGACCCTGTTTCCCCCCTTCTCATTGGCCATGTCATAAATCACATCCTCCAATTAATCACGTTGCGGGTTGTGACCCCCACACCCCTCCTTCTGACTCCGGTAGCCTAGGACACAATCAGTAAAAGAAACATTTGTGGAATGCATTTACAGTTAGGGCAGTTAGCCCTCCTCCAACTTTCCCCCCCTTCTCTTCATGGCAACTTGAAATCTTTGCAAGTTGACATCTGGTGCATCAACTCCAGAAGGTGTTCTGGAAAATTGGAATGCTTTGGATGCAACCTTTGCTCTGTTGAAGGCCCCTCCGTGGAAATGAAGTTCTGCTGACCAGAGAACTTCAATCTTTTTCCATACGGTCGCTTGGCAGCTATCTTGTAATGCAGTGGTGGAATTCATTTTTTTTACTACCGGTTCTGTGGGCGTGGCTTGATGGGCGTGGCGTGGTGGGCGTGGGTGGGGAAGGATACTGCAAAATCCCCATTCCCTCCTGATCAGCTGGGACTCGGGAGGCAGAGAATAGATGGGAGTGGGGCCAGTCAGAGGTGGTATTTACCGGTTCTCCAGAACCTGCTGAAACCCACCTCTGTTGTAATGTCACCTAAAATGATGCGCAAAGAATCCCCAGTTCTAGTTTTACTTAGCATAAAACTGAATCCCAAGGAAAGGCAACGGAGAAGTTATTTCTGCCTGTAGTTTGCACAGTCATGCCATTTGCTTGCTTGAGAGTAACAGTCTAAGGTAAGAAGAGGCTTTTTTGGGGGATAGAGCAATTCTAGAATTTGGAAAGCATGTGATGGGTGCATAGGCATAACCACACTCATGAAACACCCATTGCCTAGAAGGGGCACTAATGGTTAAGATGTTCTCTTCCATCCGAGAGAGAACTTTGTGGACTCTTGGAGACCCCTAGAACTCATGAAGATGCTAGAGGTTGTTGCTTTGCCTTGTAGTAGGTCAACATCCGAAATGTCTATGGAGATTCTCAATCATCCAGGTCATGGTTGTCCCAAAGGTGCTTTTCCAAAAGGCAACTGGACTTTTTTGGTTTATTCCTTGAAAACATTTTGCTTCTCATCCAAGAAGCTTCTTCAGTTCTGAAGAACAGAACTCATCTTCAAGGAAAAAAAATACCAATAAAGTCCAGTTGCCTTTTAGAAAAGCACCTTTGGGTCAACAACCTAAGTAACCTTTAATCTAAAAAAAACTTTTTAAACTATTCAGTTGAGCAGAGTCTGGTAGGCCCAGGAGCAACACCTGATGAGCATTGGTGCACTTGAGAACCATGTTGTCCACTCTGTACAACAACATGAATATCTGCTGCAATCTCATAACACTTGGCACATTAACATGTTGACTAATGAAAAGAAGGACCAGGGAAGACAAGGTAGCAGTGTTCCAATATTTGAGGGGCTCCTTCAAAGACGAGGGGTGTCAAACTATTTTCCAAAGCACCAAAAGGCAAGACGAGAAACAATGGATGGAAACTAACCAAGGAGAGAAGCAACTTAGAACTAAGGAGAAAATTCCTAACAGTTAGAGCAATCAACCAATGGAATAGCTTGCCTTCAGAAGTTGTGGGTGATCCATCACTGGATGCTTTCAAAAAGAGACTGGACAACCATTTGTCTGAAATGATATACAGTCTGCTGCTTGAGCTGGGGGTTGAACTAGAAGACCTCCAAGGTCCTTTCCAACTTAGTAAGACCACACCTAGAATACTGCATCCAGTTTTGGTCACCACACTATAAAAAACATGTTGAGACTCTAGAAAGAGTGCAGAGAAGAGCAACCAAGATGATTAGGGGACTGGAGGCTAAAACATACGAAGAATGGTTACAAGAATTGGGTATGTCTAGTGAATAGAAGGACCAGGGGAGACAGGATAGCAGTCTTCCAATATTTGAGGGGCTGCCACAGAGAGGAGGGAGTCAGCCTGTTTTCCAAAGCACCTGAAGACCAGACAAGGAATAATGGATGGAAACTGAACAAGGAGAGATTCAACCTGGAAATAAGGAGAAATTTCCTGACAGTGAGAACAATGAACCCATGGAACAGAAGCTGCCTTCAGAAGTTGTGGGAGCTTCATCACTGGAGGCTTTCAAGAAGAGATTGGACTGCCATTTATCAGAAATGGTGTAGGGTCTCCTGCTTGGGTGGGGGATTGGACTAGATGATCTACAAGGTCCCTTCCAAACTCTATTAATCTGTTAAACTCTATTATTCTATGTTCTAACACATTGTTAAAGGTAGCGAATCCTTCCCTGTTGACCATGCTCCTTGGCTGGATACTACAGTATCTAAAAGATGTGTAGGTCCAGGTCACGTTTCATCAATCTCAGATAGTGTGGTCTGTGTTGACGGGGGATAATGGAGGTTGCAGTAGAGGACGGGAGTTTATTACCTCTGCAAGAAATATGCATCCCTTTCCTTGTAATTGGCTCTGCCATTTCTTCTTTCTCCCCTTATTCAGCAACTGTCTTCAGAGTCTTTGGATGAAAAGTTACTGGTCCCTTTAACCTATCTCAGTGACATTGGCTGTGGAATCTCAGCGTCGGCTTGTTTCATCACCATCTTCTTATACCTTTTCACCAGGTAACCACAGGATCCTTTCAGGGTCAGAGAAAGACTCTCCCAGGCACAGTGACAATGAGGGACACAGAGAAATGAGGATATGTCAGTCTCTGGCTTTAATTTCTTGGTTGCTCCGCAGGGTCATCTCACTGAGATGGGCAAGCATCTAAGTCTTTAACTAATTTAAAGTAATTTAATTTAGAAAAGGAAAAGAAATGAAAATACAGGTAGTCCTCAACTTACAACAGTTCATTTAGTGACCAATGTTACAACGGCACTGAAAAAAATGACTTAGGACCGTTTTTCACACTTACGACCATTGCAGCATCCTCATGGTCACATGACTTACATTCAAACGCTTGACAACTGACTCACATTTATGACATTGCAGTGTCCCGGGGTCATCTGATCCCCTTTTGTGACCTTCTGACAAGCAAAGTCAATGAGGAAACCAGATTCACTTAACAACCGTGTTACTAATATAACAACTGCGGCGATCCACTTAACAACTGTGGCAAGACAAGTGTTGTGGCCTGTTGGCCGCCGACCCCTCCAGCAGCCAAATCAGAGGAGGAGGAGGAGCCGTGGGAGTCAGGGTCAGCATCAAGGCAACCTGAGAACTCCAAGGGGGAAGAGGGAATGGAGCTGGCAGAGAGAGAGACAGAGGCGGAGCCTGGGCCGTCCGACAGCCCTCAGATGGAGAGTCAACAGCCCCCAGGTCTGGAGGTAGCTGATGAGGAAGAGGAGGAACAGCTGGGTCCAGTGCCTGACAAGCGGATGCGCAGAAGGCAGAGGAGAGGAGAGCAGTGGAAATCCATGGGCCGATTCTTAGGAGGGAAGAGCCACTGCTGCTAGCGAAGCCCCACCCTAACTCTGGGGATAAAAGGCAGGGGGCGGAGATGAATAGATGTGGCAGACAACTATTCATCTCCCTGCCGGACAGACTTGTTAGCCTGCGGTGAAAGAGAAACTTTTTGCCAGGGCTGCTGGCACTCCTAATAAAGGAAGCATCGCTTCAACTACAGAGGGTTTGTTGTGTTTTGGGAGCTGGGTCAGAACAACGTCATAAAATGGGGCAAAACTCACTTAACAACTGTCTTGCTTAGCAGGGGAAATCTGGGGCTCAATTGTGGTTGTAAGTCGAGGACTACCTGTAGTATTTCTCTCCTTTCTGGACCCTACCAGCTCCAACTCTCCAGTTGATCTTCTTTCCCTTTCTCCTTGTAGGAAACTCTATCACGATTCCACCACAAAGATCCACATCAATCTTCTGGGCGCCCTTTTCTTTCTCAACGTGTCATTCTTGATCAGCAAGACTTTGGTTGACCATCCATGGTGGTGCAGCATTGTGGCTGCCTTCCTCCACTACTCCTTGCTCTGCAGTTTGACCTGGATGGCCATCGAGGGCTTCCACCTCTACCTGCTGGTGATCAAAGTCTACAACGCCTACATAAGCTGTTACCTGCTCAAGCTGTGTGCTGTGGGGTGGGGTAAGGATTTGTACCCTGCCCGTATTGGAAAAACACATCATTGTGAGGTCACCTTCTGAATTCCTTTGTCTCTTGCTCGCTTTCCAAAACAAGAAACACAGCTTGTGCATCTGGTTGAAAAATTAGTTGCACTGAGCTTCTCCAGTGGGAGAAGGAAGTCATATCTGAGTAGTAGAAAGGAGGCATTAACAAGGAGAATAGTTTGACTTCTATCTTTCCTATCTTTCTTTCTTCTACCTTTCCTATCTTTCCTATCTTCCAGGAACACAACAAAGCAGTGTCCATAGCACACCCACTTCCAGTTTTCACATAACACAAACCCTGTAACAGTAGTGGGTTCTAAAACCCTTTACTACCGGTTCGTGCGTGTGCTCGTGCACGACACTTCTGCGCATGCGCAGAAGCATCCCGGGAGGGTGGGCGGAGCCTCCCACCACCGCCACTACCGGTTCTAAGAACCGGGCCAAATCGGGAGCAACCCACCGCTGCCCGGTAGGGTATGTGTAGTGCATATTGTTGGTGGTGACCCTTTGAGAGCTCTATGCAACGAAATTTCACTTTAATGTATGCCGATTAGTGTACATTCAAAGTGTACATTCAAAGTGACAATAAAGTTATTCTTCCCTTCCCTTCCCTTCCCTTCCCTTCCCTTCCCTTCCCTTCCCTTCCCTTCCCTTCCCTTCCCTTCCCTTCCCTTCCCTTCCCTTCCCTTCCCTTCCCTTCCCTTCCCTTCCCTTCCCTTCCCTTCCCTTCTATTCTAGCCTGAAAGATGGCAACTGATCTAGTCTTGCTGCAAATTCAGAGTTCTTGTTCTCCAAAGACTCTCCAAACTTAGCAACTTTAAGACTTGTCGTCTTCAATTTCCAGAATTCCCCAGCCAATTCTGGGAGTTGAAATCCATTAATCTAAAAGCTGCCATGTTTGGAGACTCCCTGTTCTAAAGTACAGGTAGTCCTTGACTTACAACAGTTCATTTAGTGACCTTTCAAAGTTACAACAGCATTGAAAAAATTATGACCATTCTTCACACTTACAACCATTGTAGCATCCTGAGTTCATGTGATCAAAATTTGGACACTTGGCAAGTGTTTCATATTTATGATGGTTGCAGTGTTATGTGATCAACCTTTGAAACCTTCTGACAAGCCAGGTCAATGGGGAAGACAGATTCACTTAACAACCGTGTTACTAACTTAACCACTGCAGTGATTCACTTAACAACTGTGGCCCGAAAGGTCATAAAATGGAGTAAAACTCACTTAACAAATGTCTCACTTAACACCAGAAATTTTGGGCTCAATTGTGGTCGTACTTGTTTCCCAATTCTGTCAAGTTTAAGATTTGTGGATTTCAACTCCCAGAATTCCCTAGCCAGCAGGCCTTTAGTCGTCAGTCTTCCCTCCCCTCCCATCTCACCCAAAATTATATGTTATGTCACTTCGTTACATCTGAAGATGGACTGTACCGCATGAAAGTTAATAATAATAACAACAGAATAACAGAGTTGGAAGTTGACCTTGTAGGTCATCTAGTCCAACCCCCTGCTCGAGCAGGAGACCCTACACCATTTCTGACAGATGGCAGTCCAGTCTCTTCTTGAAAGCTTCCAGTGATGAAGCTCCCACAACTTCTGAAGGCAACTTGTGTTCCATTGGTTGATTGCTCTCACTGTCAGAAAATTTCTCCTTATTTCCAGGTTGAATCTCTCCTTGTTCAGTTTCCATCCATTGTTCCTTGTCTGGCCTTCAGGTGCCTTTGAAAATAGCTTGACCCCCTCTTCTCTATGGCAGCCCCTCGAATACTGGAAGACTGCTATCATGTCTCCCCTGGTCCTTCTCTTTCACTAGACTAGCCATGCCCAGTTCCTGTAACCGTTCTTCATATGTTTGAGCCTCCAGTCCCCTCATCATCCTGGTTGCTCTTCTCTGCACTTTTTCTAGACGTCTCAACATCTTTTTTATAGTGTGGTGACCAAAACTGGATGCAGTATTCTAGGTGTGGTCTTACTTTGTAGAGTGGTATTAGTACCTCACTTGTTGTTGCCTTTGAATAAAATGTCTTAGGTGGAAAAGGTGTAAGCAGATTTCTTTCCAATTAGAGAGAGAGGGGAAGATTCTTTAAATATTGGGATTCCTTTAAGTACCCCACACTAGGTGAAAGATAGACACAGGATCCCTGAGAATAACCTGTCTTCCATCTGGACACTCACCATTGATCCTTCTGGATTAAAGACTGCCAAATATGGTGCCACCTTCAACATGTAGGTCTTCAGGATGGAGGTTGAATCTTCTAAATGTAATTGCTTTGAGGAACTATTGTACAGGTAGTCCTCAACTTACGGCCATAACTGAGTCCAGAATTTATGTTGCTAAGGGAGACATTTGTGCAGCGAGTTTTGCCTCATTTTATGACTTTTCTTGCCACTGTTGTTAAGTGAATCATTGCAATTCTTAAGTTAATAACCCGGTTGGGAAGCGAATCTGGCCTCCCCCACTGACTTTGCTTCTCAGAAGGTCGCACAAGGGGATCACGTGATCTGGAGACACGGCCACCGTCATAAACACGAGTCCGTTGCCAAGTGTCTGAATATAAATCTCGTGACCATGGGGATGCTGCAATGGTTGTAAATGTGAAAAATGGCCACCAGTCATTTTTTTCAGTGACGTAACTTCGAAGGGTCACTAAATGAACTGTTGTAAGTCGAGGACTACCTGTATTCGCTAAACTGTTATTCTGGAGTCCATCGCTGTGTCTTCTCTCATTCTGCAGGATTCCCTGGAGTCATCATCCTGGCCAGCTTCCTTAGCATGCAAAAGGTTTATGGTCAGCATGAGATCAAAACCGGCTCTCAATACAAGAACACTTCCATGTGAGTAGCAGGGAAGCAGCTGCCTCAGATGCGTAGTTTTAACTCCTATGTGTTATACAGACAGGCCTTGACTTACAAGGTTTGTTTAGTGACCGCTTGAAGTTACAACAGCATTGAAAAAAGATAGAATAGAATAGAATAGAATAGAATAGAATAGAATAGAATAGAATAGAATAGAATAGCTGGAAGGGACCTTGGAGGTCTTCTAGTCTAGCCCCCTGCTCAAGCAGGAGAACCTATACCCTGTTTCCCCCAAATTAAGACATCCCCTGATAATAAGCCCAATTGGGCTTTTGAGTGCATGGCAATAAGGCCAAGCGCTTATTTCAGGGTTCAAAAAAATATAAGACAGAGTCTTATTTTCGGGGAAACACGGTACCATCTCAGACAAGTGACTGACCTCGACTTACAACAGCTCAGTTAATAACCATTCAAAGTTACAAACGCACTGAAAAAAGTGACTTATGACCGTTTTTCACAGTTACGACCTTTGCAGCATCCCCATGATCATGTGATCAAAATTCAGATGCTTGGCAACTGGTTCATATTAATGACCGTTGCAGTCTCCCAGGTTGCAGTCTCACGTGATCCCCTTTTGCGACCTTCTGACAAGCCAAGTCAACGGGGAAGCCAGATTCGCTTAACAACCGGGTGACTAACTTATCAACTGCAGTGATTCCTTTAACAACTGCGGCAAGAAAGGTCGTAACATGGGACAAAACCCCACTTAACGAATGTCTCACTTAACAACAGACATTTTGGGCTCAATTGTGCTCGTACGTTCGAGGATTACCTGTATTTTGCCTGACATGCTTTTTCACGTTACAGTTCTGGCCCAGATTCACATTTCTTTTATGTCACCATCCTGTTGGTTGAGCTTTTCTTCCTGTTCCTCAAAATTATCCGGCCTACCTATTACAGTACCTGATCCTCCCCTTGTCTTTTGAAGACAATTTAAACTGAAAAACAAAACCTACCACTTCTAGGAGCATCCTGTCAACACGGGCGATAGCAGTGGTGAAATCTACTTACCTTCCCTACCGATTCGGAAGCGTGTGCTTTGCGCGCGCACCACCGCCGCACACGCTTTTTCACCCTCTGCGCATGCGCAGAAGGCTTTGCGCATGCGCAGAGGGTTAAAAACAAGAAAATGGTGACGTCCGGGCGGGTGGGAGGAGCCTCGCGCTGCTGCCACTACCGAACCACTGGCGGCCGCCGCTATCGGTACGCCCAAACCGGGGTGTACCGGTAGGATTTCACCACTGGGCGATAGTGAAGAACAACTCGGGGTTGTAGTTCCATAATCATGCTTTTGACATAACCAAATGTCTGGTGGTTCATTGTGGAAGTTGAATCAAGACCTTCCATATGATCTAGCAGAACTCTCTTTATCTTCACATCTTCCTGCTACTATCATGTAATGAACAGACAAATGGAAGAATAATTGTTGCTGATTTTTATAGCTTTTTTCGAAAGTTGAAAATTAGGTTGCATTCACATGGTGGACTTAGCCAACTCAGCTAAAAACATAGAAACCACATTCCAGAACATGATAAACTTGGCTGGTGTTACTCTTTGTTAGATTTCTTTTGTTTTGTTTTGTACATGTATGTCTTAATGTGTGGTTCAAACTTGGCCTCTTTGGTGCATGAGCTCTGGTTAACGCAGAGAGCAGATTGAAAATGTTGTGTGACCTTGGCTTCTCACGGATTGACGCCAGATTTTTCTTGGTCTCTCTTGGAAACATAAAGGAGCCTCTGATCCAGGGGTGAAATGCTACCGGTTCAGCCCGGTCCGGGCGTACCGGTAGCAGCCGCTGCCGGTGGTTTGGAGAACCGGTAGCGGCGGCAGCGCGAGGCTCCACCCACCTGCCCGGACGTCGCCATTTTCCTGTTTTTAACCCTCTGCGCATGCGCAGAGTGTTCTGCGCATGTGCAGAGGGTGAAAAAGCGCGTGAGCGTGAAGCGTGAAGCGTGAAGCGCGCACTTCCAAACCGGTAGGGAAGGTAAGTAGATTTCACCGCTGCTCTGATCCCTGGGTTTTCTTCTCCAGATGCTGGATCACCTCCCGCATCTTGAGCCACATCACCGTTGCTTATGTTGGTGGCACTGTGTTCTTCAACATGGTTATCTTGGTGATGGTGGTGCAGAAGCTTAGACAGCTCAGAGCTCACCCTCTTCATCGGCCTAAAGAACACACCTGAACACACCGTTCTTGGGATGACCTTCCTCCTGGGGACCACCTGGATGTTGGCCTTCATGTCCTTTGGGGTCTTCTTAGTTCCACAGATCTTCCTCTTTACGATCTTCAACACCCTCCAAGGTTTGTAAGATTGCTGAGACCCTACACTCCCCCACCCGGGAATGGGACAACTTGCCATGGCCAACTTGTTGCAGCCAACTCATCATGGCTAACTCATCTTGGCCAACTCATCATGGCCAACTCGCCATGGCCAACTCACTGCAGCCAACTCATCGTGGCCAACTCGCTGCAGCCAACTCAGCATGGCCAAGTAGCCATGGCCAACTAGCCATGGCCAACTCATCATGGCCAACTTGCTGCAGCCAATTCATCATGGCCAACTAGCCATGGTCAACTCGCTGCAGCCAACTCATCATGGACAACTCGCCATGGCCAACTCACTGCAGCCAACTCATCATGGACAACTCGCTGCAGCCAGCTCACCATGGCCAACTAGCCATGGCCAACTCGCTGCAGCCAACTCATCATGGCCAACTCGCTGCAGCCAATTCATCATGGCCAACTAGCCATGGTCAACTTGCTGCAGCCAACTCATCATGGACAACTCGCTACGGGACAACTCGCTGCGGGACAATTTAACAATTCCATTTAATTATTTAAAATAAATAAATAAAAAATATTTTTTGCCATTCACATTTCATTCTGTCCCTCCTTTTGCATCTTTTCTTTAATACCATTTCTTTGGTATTAGTGTAACTCTTGTCCAGCAGTGAATGGTCCTGTGGCAAGTTGACCATGGCGAGTTGGCCGTGGCGAATTGTCATAGACCCCCACTCCACCCCAGAATATTAGCAATAGCAATAGCACTTAGACTTATATACCGCTTTATAGTGCTTTACAGCCCTCTCTAAGCGGTTCACAGAGTCAGCATATTGCCCCCAACAATCTGGGTCCTCATTTTACCCACCTCGGAAGGATGGAAGACTGAGTCAACCTTGAGCCGGTGAGATTTGAACCGCCGAACTGCAGCTAGCAGTCAGCTGAAGTAGCCTGCAGTACTGCACTCTAACCACTGTGCCACCTCGGATATTCCAGTATGCAAATATCCTGCTTCCTTTTTTCCTCTCTTTTCATGCAGGAGCCATCATCTGTCTTTGGTATTGCTTTTTACGGTGTCGTTCGGCATCCAAGCAGTCATCTGGATTCTCTCAGTCATCAGCAACATCACCTGGTTTGTGAAGACTCTGGACCAACGAAGGACCCAGATTCCAAAAAAGACATCTGGGCACTGCATCCCCATATCATGCATTGGGGACATTCTTTCCCCCCCTAAGTTAGGCCTGGAAGGAAGGATGTTTTGTCTTCATGGCAGTAGATAGAACAAGGAAGTCCTATGCAAGGACAGATCCCTATACAGCAGGGGTGAAATCCAGCAGGTTCTGACAGGTTCTGGAGAACTGGTAGCGAAAATTTTGAGTAGTTCGGAGAACCGGCAAATACCACCTCTGGCTGGCCCCAGAGTGGGGAGGGAGTGGGGATTTTGCAGTATCCTTCCCCCAGGAGTGGGGAGGGAATGAAGATTTTGCAATAGCCTTCCCCTGCCACGCCTACCAAGCCACGCCCACCAAGCCACACCATGCCCATCAAGCCACGCCCACAGAACCGGTAGTAAAAAAAATTGGATTTCACCACTGCTATACAGGTAGACCTTGACTTAACAACCATTCATTTAGTGACCTTTCCAAGTTACGATGACACGGAAAAAAATGATTTATGACCATTTTTCACACTTACGACCGTTGCAGCATCCCCATGGTCCCATGATCAAAATTCACTCGCTTGGCAATTGACTCATATTTATGACGGTCGCAATGTCCCCGGGGTCATGTGATCCCCTTGGGCGACCTTCTGACAAGCCAAGTCAATGGGGAAGCCAGAATCACTTCACAAGCGTGTGACTAAGTTAACAACTGCAGTGATTCACTTAACAACGATGGCAAGCAAAGTTGTAAAATGGGGCAAAACTCACTTAACAACTGTTTTGCTTAGCATGGAAATTTTGGGCTCAAATGCTGGTCATAAGTCGGGGATTACCTGTCACAGATATTGAAGGAAGAGCTTTGAGGCATCAGGTATAACTCCTGCTTGGTTCTCCTGCTTCAGCAAGCGGGCTAGACTAGAAGACCTCCAAGGTCCCTTCCAGCTCTATTCTATTCTAATTTAATAACTAATACTGAGGGTTTTATTTTATTTATTTATTAAATCTATACACCTCCCATCTCTCTGACAGCCCTTGCACCAGGGGTGGGTTCTGGATCCTTTTGCTGCCGGTTCGCTCAGGGTTGCACCGTGCAGCAATAAAAAAATAGCTTCTGCGCATGCGCAGAAGCAAAATCCAAGATGGCGGTGCCCACGGAGACACCGACAGAACCGGCTCCGTGACGTCATCACGGAGTTACTAATGGTTCTAAAGAACCGGTTAGAACCGGTAGGAACCCACCTCTGCTTTTGTCCCTACATTGTCTGGGCTTAAGTCTCATTCACACATTCACCAACAGTAAGGCAGGCTCGTGGCTTCTGTGTCTGTTCCCAACCACAGTCTTTGAGGCCAAGCTAGCGTGAGCTCAGCTGTCGTAGGATAAACCAGAAAGCAGATGAGAAACGCTAGATTGCTTTTTTTCCCTTTTGCAATTGATATGCCAACCATTTCCACAAATTCAAAGTTTCTCTGCTTTGCGCAAGTCGTTTTTGTTTCCATTTCTCTTACGGTTAACACAGAAAAACAGTTGCTATGCAAGGCTGACGTGTTACAACATATTTTTCTTCCCTGGAAATTTCTGTAATGCCTCTTCTTTCTTCTTTATCTCATCTAGAGTCACTCCTGTTTTCTCTTGCTTCTGCTTTTTATATTTGCTATGGTGTTGAATAAAAGATCATCTCTCTTTACCCACATTATCCTAACATCTGTACCTTTATTGTGTTTATTATATTATCCTAATTTTAAGACTATTCTCAATAAATTCTTTCAACTTTTTTAATAGTCCTCTATTATTATTTTATTTTGTAGAATAGTGTCGCATTCATCTCCCCTCTGAAGGAGCTGATTTTCTTTTTCAATGTTAAAGTCACTATAAAGTATTACGATCTGAAAAAGCCTTTGGCAATATTTCCTTTGTTGACATAGCTAAATTCATAGAAATGCAGAACATAGAAATATGAGTTGCAACCACAATTGACCCCAGCCATAAAGTAACTCCTCCTGTGACGGGACCCAGTTTTACAACTTTTTTCATGGCGGTAGTTAAGTGACCGTTATTAAGCAAACCCACCGTTCACGATACAGTGGGTTTCGCCAGAAATCGGAAGTAAATGCCACTTCCTGGCAAAACCATCAAAAATTGCAGTCACCTGACCATGGGGCGCGGCATGAATTTACATGCTGGTTGCTGAGTGCCCCAAATGCAATTATGTGACTGAGGGGTGTGTGTATGTGTGTGTGTGGGGGTTTGACATCAGAACTTGGAAACTTGGAAAGGGGGGGGGTCCCTTGTAACTTCCAATGATCTCTACGTGACTGGTTGTAAGTTGTATCTGTATCCCTTTTGGGAAAAGATCTGTATCGCAGGATCCAATCTAGGTCAATCACCAGGACCAGAAGTTTAGTCTTCCGAGCTTTCAGTCTCGTGCTGGAGCCCATCCTCAGGGAATTTCTCTCTCACTGCAATGTCTCTGGGGATGGGCTCCAGCATGAATTCAAAAGCTATTCTATTATGTTCTCTTCTTGTTGAGTCTGGTGAGTGAAGAGGCTGGAGGCAAGTTTCAGACAACAGGTCTTTATGTACAAGATCCAGCAGAGAGCCAGTCTGACAGCTAGCCCTTTTATAGGGAGCTGTCAGATGGCTCAGCCAATCAGCGGTCTCCATTTTCCTGCCTGAAGAAGAGGACCTGGTTGCAACCAGGCAGTCTGGATATCTAACACCCCTCCCCTCTTAGATGGAACAGACTATTCAACATACGTAGTCCCGTAAGTAGGCGGGGCGTTTGGGAACTCTGGTAGACCTGCGCAACTCAGTAGGAGTGTCGGCAGCGGCCAGGGAGGTTGGGTCTGCTGCCGTCTCTGTCTCCGACCGTGGAAGCTCCTGGAAGCTTTCGGGCGGGGCCATGGATTCTACTGGAACCGGTTTGGGGTCGTGTCATCGCTGGAACTCCGGGTCCTCAAGTACTGTAGGTGTTCCATCGACGTCGGGCTTGAGTTAGCTGTAGGGTGATCGGATTGGAAATTACTGTTTGGGCGAGGCTGGTTATCTGCGTTTGCTTGTTGGCAGCTGCACAGTTGGTCTATGTGCTGCCGCCATTTTCGCCCATCTGTTAACAAGACCACATAGGACTGGGGACCGGTAATAGCAACTATTTCCCCAGGTAGCCATAGCGACCCCTAGGCAAAGTTCTTTGCAAATACCAGGTCTCCTGTTTGGAAGGACCTGGTTTGTTTTATTGTGACTTGCTCTTTTTGGTTTGAGTAGTTGGGATGAAGCCTGTCTAATACAGATCGGAACTGCCGTCCCATTAACAGCTCGGCGGGGCTTCTCCCAGTTGCTGCGCTTGGCGAGATGTGCTGGACAAGCAGGAATTTATCTATCCTGGCTTGCCAGTCACCTGGGCCTAGTCTCCCTAGGGCAGTGCTGGCGAACCTTTTTGGCACCAAGTGCCAAAACGGGAGCGTGCATGCAGGGGAGCGCCAGAAACCAGAAGAGCAGTTCCCTGGTTTTCCGGTTTCTGGCGTGCATGCGCGTGCGAAGACCAGCTGGCTGGCACACATGCGTGCACCAGAAACCAGAAGCTCAGTTTCCTGGTGCGTGCATGCACGCCAGGGAGCTGCTCTTCTGGTTTCCGGTGACCCCGCACGTGCGAAGAACAGCTGGCTGGCACACATGTGGGTGCCGGAACCCGGAAGAGCAACGGGCGACGGCTGGCGTGCCCGGAGAGATGGCTCTACGTGCCACCTTCGGCACGCGTGCCATAGGTTCACTATCACTGCTCTATACCATTCCTGACAAGTGGCTGTCCAGTCTCTTCTTAAAATACCTTTAGTGACAAAGCACCCGCAACATTTGAAGGCAAGCTGTTCCATTGGTTAATTATCCACACTGTTAGGAAGTTTCTCCTTAATTCCAGGTTGCTTCTCTCTTTGATTAGATTAGAATAGAATAGTATAGAGCTGGAAGGGACCCTGGAGGTCTTCCAATCCACCCCCCTTCTCAAGCAGGAGACCCTATACCAGTGATGGCGAACCTTTTTTTGTTCGGGTACCAAAAGGGTGCGCGTGCGCGCCCACACCCATAATGCAATGCCCTCCCCCCTGCGCATGCACGCACAACCCCCCGCGCTGCCCCCCGTGCGCATGCGCGCAGGCCTCATTGAAGCCTCCGGACTTCTGGTAGGCCCATTGGGCCGTTTTTCGCCCTCCCCAGACTTCAGGAAAGCCTCCGGAGCCTCTGGAGGGTGAAATACAGGCCTACCGGAAGTTCTGAAACGAACTTCCGGTAGGCCTGTTGGCCTCATTTTTTGTCCTCCACAGGCTCCGGAGGCTTTCCTGAAGCCTGGGGAGGGTGAAAACTGCCTCCCCCTGCCCTCCGGAAGGTCGAAAATCACACATGTGTGCTGGAGCTGACATAGGGCAATGCCTCGCGTGCCCTCAGATATGGCTCCGCATGCCACCTGTGGCACACGTGCCATAGGTTCGCCATCACGGCCCTATACCATTCCAGACAAGTGGCTGTCCAGTCTCTTCTTGAAAGCCTCCAGTGATGGAGCACCCACAACTTTTGAAGGCTAGTTGTTCCACAGGTTAATGGTTCTCACTGTCAGGAAATTTCTCCTTAGCACCCAGATTGTTGGGGGCAATAGGCTGACTCTGTAAACCACTTAGAGAGGGCTGTAAAGCACTGTGAAGCGATATATAAGTCTAAGGACTGTTGCTATGGCTATTGAGTAATTGAATATTAAATAACCAAATAATTTAGTTAAACATTGAATGATTATCAATTGAACAATTAATAAATCAGGCACTAATTAACTGTAAATTGATTATATTATTATATTATATTTTTATTGATTTGATATTTTTCTATTGGTTAGATTGATCACTTGATGGGTTAGGTAATATTAATTAACTAAGCATTGATTAATTAATTAAATTAATTATTATTTGATTGGTTATTTGATTGGTTAGGTACTATAAACTAATCACACTTCGATTAATTAATTTGTTAGACTGATTGATTATTGATATTAATTAATTAATTTGTCAGACACTATTTGATTATTAACCATGCCAAGCAAAAACTCAAAAAAATCCACAAACACCCACAAAATGAAGATACCTCTACAAACGATGACAAATGCTATAAATGCAATAAAACCATCAAAGAGGATGAGGAATTCAAAAAATGCCGCATATGCACAAAGTATGCCCACCACACCTGCCTGGAAATAAACAAACATGTAGCCAATTTCCTACAAGCATCTTCCACC
>QLTV01004244.1:369493-381341 GCA_003457575.1 Thermophis baileyi | reverse complement strand
GTCACACACTATAGTCACACACTATAATAAGAGCCAGTTTATTTATTTATTTATTTAATAAAATTTATATGCCGCCCAACTCCCGAAGGACTCTGGGCGGCTTACATCATAAAAAAATAAAACATATAAAAACAATTAAAAAAAACCCATCTATATTTAAAATAAAACATTCACACAACCATGCATGGGCCAATCAGAACAACTATTGGCCCCAGGGGGCCCACCGGAAAAGCCAGGTCTTATCATCTTTGTTGCTCTTCTTTGTATACTTTGTAGGGTCTCCTTGCCTTTTTTATATCATTTGTCAGGAGTGGTTGTAGGGTCTCCTCTCCTGCCTCGAGCGGGGTGGTGGTGGACTAGAACAGGGGTGTCAAACTCAAGACCTGCGGGCCTGATCCGGCCCGTGGGGCCAGCCTGGAAATAGCAAAGGAGCGGCCCGCGGTGCCTCTGCTAGCGAAAACGCTCCCCTCTGCAGCCCATTTTGGCCGGCAGGGTGCTACAGGAGGCATCCGTCCCGTCTACTGTCTGTCCTGTCTCCCCCTCCCCCCCCCCGGCCAGCCGGCCCGTGGAGGACAACTACAATGCTGATCTGGCCCTCGAAAAAAAATCCAGTTTGACACCCCTGGACTGGAAAACCTGCAAGGTCCCCTTCTTACTCCCCACACTTTTAGCTTTGCAACTTGTCTGTCTTCCCACCCAAAATTCTTGCATGGCATCTAACTATGACTTTCTTAGACTTTGGTTCCAAGTTGGGAGAATCACTGACTTGCCCGCAGGGCTCTGGCTGGGTCTCTGCATTCTGACCTTTCCTTCCTTCCTTCCTTTCTCTCCAGCTACTTGTGACTCACAAAACCCAGAGGAAGGAGGCTCCTTCTGAAGCAGGTAATTGTTCGGTTTATGAAAGTCAGAGCTTGGCAAGACACAGCTGAATTCTGCTTTTAATTTTGATTTAGAGGCAAATGATGCCTAATGGCATGTAATTGCTGGGTAGGGCTGAGTCTGGCAGCAGGTGCTTCAGGTTGAATCTCTATGGAGATTCTCAGTCCTCCGGGCCCTGGTGGTCCCAAAGGTGCTTTTTTTTCAAGAGGCAACCGGACTTTCCTGTTTTTCCTTTGAAGACATTTCGCTTCTCATCCAAGCAGCTTCTTCAGAGCTGAGTCAGAGCTGAAGAAGCTTCTTGGATGAGAAGCGAAACGTCTTCAAAGGAAAACCAGGAAAGTCCGGTGGCCTCTTGAAAAAAAAGCACCTTTGGCGTTTGGCGTGTGGGATACCTACAGAGGAAATGGTTATGTTCCGACTTAACGAGCGGGTATTTGCATGCCCGCCGCTGTTTGGGTTAAATCAGTGGCGGGGAGTTTGAAGCGTTGTCACTGGCCAGGCTGGCTGCGGGGAACTCCATAAAGGTGGCTTCCCTGCCGCCAGCCGCCAGTCTGCTGTAGTTAGTGCTAGCCGTTATTAAAGTGCTGAACGGGTCTTCGTCTTGGCTGTTATTCCCGCGCCTATTTAACACTGGCGACGAAGGCAGTGGGAGAAGACGACTGAACAAAGGCACCTCGTGGCATCCATCGGCCATCTTAGCAAGTTCCGACCTGCACCGGCCAAACAACAGGATGGCACAACAGCACTCTCCAGCACCAGCCTTCTTCAATCCACAAACAGAAGAATGGCGCACATATATGTCCAGATTTCGCATGTTTTTGGAAGCGAACAATTTTCAAGACTTGCCGGACAACAGGAAGAGAGCTCTTTTCCTCACATACTGCGGACCCAAAACATACAAACTAGCCGAAACCCTGGAAATGGTAATAAAGAAAATATTAGAATGCGCCGAAATGGACAGGTTAACAACAGAAATTAAAGATAAAGGAGAAACAGAGTACTACGTAATATGGGACCTATGGTATAATTGGTTAGAAAATAAGATGCAAAAGTTAGAAAATTAATGATGAAAGATGATCAACAAGTTAGAAATAAATACAGGTATAAAATAAGTAGGTAGAAGACTAGGTAGGTAGGTAGGTATAAATACAGGTAGGTAAAAGACTACGTACTGTACGCAATATTAGTACCAGATTGTACAAAATTGTAAATCAAAGTAGATAGAGTGATAAATGTATAGAGAATTATGTTAGAACCATGGAAAAAATAGACATAAATATGTTGTAAAATATTAAGTTTCTATTTTCTGCCTACGGATTATACTGTATGAATAAGAGAAAAATGGTCGTAATTAGGATGTATAACATTATGTATATTTAAAAAGGTGCTGATACAGCCAGTATATCGCGGTTGCAAAATTGAAATTGTGATGTAAAATGAAGGAAAATGTACAATAAAAATATTAATTTTTTAAAAAAAAGAGAAAGCACCTTTGGGACTTCAGGTTGAAGCCTCTGCCTTTCCCATCCTAGTCTGACAGGTTTTCTCCAGTGGGTTGGATAGTAGGGGTGGGGGACGTGGGTATGTGGGTGGGGGAACTAGTTAGAGGAAACCTGTGATGTAACCGACATAGGCAAAACATTACAATTATACTACTGTGCAATGCAAGATTCCAGGTTCAATATTCCTTCTGGGTTTTTTGGATGCAAATAATCTGTGCTGGTTAAGACTGCGATCATAAACACTAAGACTTAGTTTCTCAAAGGGCTTTATGAGTCAATATTATTTCTGTTTTTTGGGAGGCAAATAACCTGTGCTGGTTAAGACTGGCATCATAAAAACTAAGACTTAGGATCTCCAAGGGCTTTATGAGTCACAAAGCCATTTGTGCATTCCTGAATGTTGCCTAGGAATAAATTTGTTAGCTGTTAAGGCAGCTGCTTCTTAATCTTTTCCTTTAGTTACCTAAAACCGCTTATCAGAAAGTCTTATCGAAGTTCAAGGACCCGTCATAAATCCCTTCCTTCAGCGCCGTCATAACTTCCGACAGTCTCTGAATGGATGGTTGTAACCTGTACTTTTAAAAACAATATCCCTGAAAGATCTTTATGTCATTCCGACACATTGCCGTTGGTAATTTCATGGCTTTTCATCTTAATAGAAATTCTTTGGGAGATTTTCAGATATATTTTAGGACACATCACAATTTTGAAGTCAGTTTAAAGAGCCCTGTTGTGATGAATGGGTCATGGGGTTGGGGTGTTGTTACCCAAAGAAATAAGACCTTTATTTAATTTGGGGGAGTTTACCCAGATTTGGGACGTTCTGCTTTAGGGGAAGATAAGGGAAGAAATTCAGGTGAGAAAAGATGCATTTGTCCCTCCCTCCCTCTCTTTCTATCACACTATCCTATCCTATCCATCTATCCATCCATCCATCCATCCATCCATCCATCCATCCATCCAACCATCCATCCATCCATCCATCCATCCATCCATCCATCCATCCATCCACCGATCCATCTATATCTATCAATTCCCCCCCCTCTCTCATCTTTCCATCCATTATATCTATCTATCTATCTATCTATCTATCTATCTATCTATCTATCTATCTATCTATCTATCTATCTATCTATCTATCATCTATCTATCTATCTATCTATCTATCTATCTATCTATCTATCTATCTATCTATCTATCTATCTATCTATCTATCTATCTATCTATCTATCCATCCATCCATCCATCCATGTCTGTCTATCTACCGGTCTCTCTCTCCTCCCCCCTCTCCCTCCCTCCCTCCCTCCCTCCGTCCCTCCCTCCCTCTTATGATAGACTCTGATAGGGTTACCCTGTTCCTTGTTTGTTGCAAAGAATTAATTCAGCTATCTATTAGCAAACTCTGGCTTGCATTAAAGCGGATTAGAAACGGATGCTTTCCAAGTGAGAAGACCTTCACTTTTTATCCTCCCTCTGAGCTCAGGCTGGCAACCGAGGGTCCAGATCCACTTTCCATAGCAGGTCTCCGTGATAGATGAGAGGGGGCTTGGTGTGCACCTCTTTGGCCAGCTGAGGAAGCTGAGCAGTGCCAGGGAGTTTCTGTGCCTTCCAGAGGTTCGGAGAGCCCTCTCCCGTGGGGAAGTTAAACACAGTGGCGTCCTTGTGTCTGCAGTTTCTGCAGTTTCTGTCTCTCTCGTGACCGAGAGGTAAGCTCATGCCAAAAACACCAGGGGGAGGGGGCCTGGGGGGGCACAGAGATGCCAAACGTGGGTCAGACTTCAGCAAGAGAGGTAATTTTCTGCAGGGTGGCAGGTGGAGGCAGGAAAAATGGGCACCAGCTGAGATTCTCTTTGTGCAGCCCTCGTTCTTTGCCCCGGGAAGAACTTCTGAATCAAAGTTCTGGAATTTTGTTGCTTCCTGGTTCCTCAGTGGCCAGATTTCATGCTTCGTTAAACCAGCATGCGGAAAAAGCTTTCTGAACTCTGCCCCACCAGAAATTTGATGCTTACGTGCTCAATGAAGGCAGATGCACGTGTCCACAAACATACGCTGGGTTTTACTTTCCTAAAAACTGGATCCATTTAGCATCCATGCATCGTATGAGATCCAGTAACTGCTCTCTAATAAGGTAAGTGCCTTCTTGGTCCCTGAACAGGACCAGTTAGGTGGTGGTGGTGGTTGAGTTGGCCCTTGGAGCAGGGGTGAAGGCCCATGGGTTGGATCCAGCCTGTGGGGTGCTTAGATCTGGCCTGGGGGGCCACCCTGGAAACCGCAAAGGACCGGCCCACGGTGCCTCTGCCAGCGAAAACGGAGCTCGGGAGGGCCGTGTGCAGCCCTCCCAAGCTCCGTTTTCGCTGGCAGAGGTTTGCAGGAGGCCGTCCCAGCCGAAAATGGAGATCAGGAGCCCGTTTTCTCTGGCAGAGCACTCAGGCCACCACAGGCGCCCCCGACATGAGTGACATCAAGCTCACCTTCAGGAAATTTCTCCTTAGTTCTAGGTTGGATCTCTCTTTCCTAAATTTCCATCCATTGCTTCTTGTCCTACCCTCAGATGCTTTGGAGAATAGGTTGTCCCTTAAATGATGTATTAAAGCAGGAGAAAGCATGAAAGTAATATGGGTACCGGGAACGCTTAAAAGATCCTAATAAGTAAAGATGGCAACATTTGATGCATTTACGCTGTTCTGTTTCGGGAGCTGTGGCAGCCCCTCAAATACTGGAAGACTGCTATCAGGTCTCCCCCAGTCCTTCTTTTCACTCGATTAGACATCCCCAATTCTTGCAACCGTTCTTTATATGTTTTAGCCTCCAGCCCCCTAATCATCTTTGTTGCTCTTCTCTGCACTCTTTCTAGAGTCTCAACATCTTTTTTGTATCATGGTGACCAAAAATGGATGCAGTAGTCAAAGTGTGGTCTCACCAGAGAGCAAGATCTTTGCATAATGTGTCTGAAGTCAGATAACCTGAGCCTGGATATGGGTGCTTCGAGTGAGAACTCTGGCTTGTTTTGTTCAGTTGATCCATTGGTTTGCTTTCTTGGCTGTCCGTAGATAAACAAGTCTAAACCCAGTCACTGTTTGATAGATATGTAAGAATACCACTGCAGCTCAGCTTTAGGCGAAGTGGGACATTTTAAGGCAAGGTCTACTCACAGGAACTGAATAATACAATAACAGAGTTGAAAGGGACCTTGGAGGTCTTCTAGTCCAACCTCCTGCTCAGGCAGGAAACCCTATACCGGTGATGGCGAACCTATGGCACGCGTGCCACAGGTGGCATGCAGAGCCATATCTGAGGGCACACGAGGCGTTGCCCTATGTCAGCTGATTTTCGGCCTTCTTTTCGGCCGTTTTCACTCTTCCCAGGCTTCAGGAAAGCCTCCTGAACCCTGGGGATGGCGAAAAATGGCCAAACGGGCCAACCGGAAGTTCATTTCTTCCGGTTGGCCCGTTGGGCCGTTTTTCACCGTCCCCAGGCTTCAGGAGTCCAGAGGCTTCAGTGAGTGCATGGGGGGGGGGCAGCGCGTGGGTTGTGTGCATGCACGGGAGGAGGGCATGGGTGTGGGCACGCGCGCACGCACTAGCATGCGCACGCACACCCTTTTGGCACGTGAGCCAAAAAAGGTTCACCATCGCTGCCCTATACCGTTTCAGACAAATCTCTTCTTAAAAACTTCCAGCACCCACAACTTCTAGACTCTAGAGGCAATTCATTTTACTGGTTAATTGTTCTAACTGACAGCAAGTTTCTCCTTGGTTCTAGGTTGCTTCTCTTCTTGATTAGTTTCCATCCATTGATTCTTGTCCTGTTTTCTGGTGCTTTGGAGAATAGCTTGACTCCCTCTTCTTTGTAGTAGCCCCTCAAATATTGGAACAATGCTATCATGTACCCCTCCCCCCCAGTCCTTCTTTTAATTAAACTAGGTAGACCCAATTCCTGCAACCATTCTTCATATGTTTTAGCCTCCAGTCCCCTAATCACCTTTGTTGCTCTTCTCTGCACTCTTTCTAGGGACTGAACATCTTTTTTACATTGTGGCGAGCAACACTGAATGAATATTCCAAGTGTGGTCTTACCAAGGCCTTATAAAGTGGTATTAACAGCTCACATGATCTTGATTCTATCCCTCTGTTAATGCAACCTTAGGATTGCATTGGCATTTTGGCCACTGTGACACACTCAGATTTAAATGATTGTCCACTAGGTTTCCGGGATCCTTCTCAAAGTTACTACTATTGAGCCAGGAACCCTGTATTCTATACCTGCTTTTGGTTTTTCTGGCCTAAATGTAGAACCTTGTTTTTTTTTTCTCCCCTGAATTTCATTTTCTTCACAGGAACTTCACTGTGCACTGTACTGCTTCACGTCATAATTGTAGGGTAGGGCTTAAGTAGGGATTTCTCGGCTCATTTACAAGTGCATCATTTTATTTGCTTGCCAAAAAAAAAGCCGGGCGAGACAGTTCAGCTGGCTAAGTTTGTTGTTGTGTGTGTTTTGTGTGTGTGTGTGTGTGTGTGTGTGTGTGTGTGTGTGTGTGTGTGTTTTGCTGCTAATGGCTAGTTACTGGCCAAAACCAGAATGACTGAAGCCTATTGTCGCTGGCCTTTTTGTTTTTGCTGCTAAGGAATAATGAAAGCACCATTAAAAAAATATATATATTTTGCTTGATTTAAAAAATAAATAAATTCTGGGAATCAAGTTGTGTCACTTGATTTCACTGGCTCTAGTGTGGGTACCAGGAAAGCTGAAAAGATCCTAAAAAGACATCTTCCCTGAAACTCTGGAGTTCAATTTCAGCCAGAATTGAAAGCCTGAGCTGGTGTTCAAGTGGTGCTCCAGAATGTTTTGGGATTGCACCCAAGGCACCCATTACTATTGGTATTACCTTTTCTTTCTTTTGCCACTTTTATTCTACTTCTATTTGCATTTTGCGTTTTGTGATTTTTTCCCCCCTCCAGTTCTTTCTCTTATTAATATGATCCCACACATAGCAAGCCAGATGTTCAGACTGGATTTGGCATTTTGGTCCACTTATTGAGTCCTTCCCGAGGACCTGGGATAGGCAGATGTGGAGGTTTTATGGTGCTAGAGATATCATCGCAGGATGTAAACTATACTGAATAAAGCTGCCTTTTGCAATTGACCGATGGTGATTTTGTCAATGCCAGTGGTGTTTCAGTGGTGCTCCAGATGTTTCGGGATTGCACCTGTTGGGAGAAATATCCATCTGGTTCAGTTCCAAGCTGGGAGAAAGACACTGGAAACATGGAGGCTGATTGGAAAGATGGTTTAATGAAGCAGAACCACATGGGTTCTAGGTAGCTGACCACATGGAATTGAGAATGGTTTTTTTTTATACCTTCTCTTGGACTTTGCACTTGAACTTCCTGTTCCTGTGCAAGAACATGTATTCTATTGGCTGTTGTGGGGATCATAGCTCTATAGGTTGTCTGAGCTAAGTTGGGTTGAAGTTTGGAGGCTGATGCAATGTCCTTAGGAGATTGTGCAATGTAGTGAGCTCTCCTGCTAGATGGTAGAGGGTTAATCCTATTATGTCCTGAAGGGCCATGTCTTAATCCCATCATCCTGGAGCTGAAGGTCTTTTGTTTTGTAGATCGGCTGGCCCAGTCTTTCTCAATGCCCCCCCCCCAAATCTGCTGGGGCTATTACGGTAAGGAAGGTGGGGGCTGTCTCTTCCTATCTCCAAGAGCATGTTTCTCCATTCCTCCTTTAGGGAACTATAATATTCTGCCTTTTTAATATTTCTCAAAATATTTCATTCTTCTAGGAGAGGGGGAGGTGTCTTCCCTTACACCCAAGGAGCCTATTACTGTTGGAACTATCCTATTTCTATTTGCTGGTCTTTGTGTTTTGTTATCTTCTCCAGTTCCTTCGTTTCTATTCTGCTGTCTCCAGGTATTGCCACATCCACTATCCAGTGCAGACTTCTTGGTCTTTCTTATCAACCATTGTTAAGTCTGGGGTGTTATGTGCCAAGTGTCTGTCTGTTTGAAGTTATTCTAATTATTATATTGGCTGTTCCTTATTGGTGAAATTACTTCCAGGTGATGCCCTACAAACGCATGAAAACCTATGATGTCATACTCATGCAAAAGAGAACTTCCCACTTGCAAAACACAAGCAGATCTTCTGGGGGCCGTTTGCATTGTCCGGAAGCAATTCCCCCAGTCTATTTATTGCGATTTGCAGCCAAAAGCCGAGCCAGAATGGATCACAGCCTCCACACTGACACATAATCAACCAGCACCTTCTGTTCCCTGCCACTCATAATATATATTTGCCAGTCTCCAACACTGGCACTGGCCGACTGGCTCTTGCACAAGGCAGGTTGTGATTCCAAATGTTACATATTTGGTGGCGATCCAGATTGTAACCGAAGGATTTGGAGGGAGGGGCAAAGTAGCATCTGTGTAAACAACTGCAGAGAACTAGGAAGCGGAGAAGGAGATATTTTGCAAAATAGATGGCATGGGGGAGACGGCATCCCTCTCGTACCCCAAGCATGTCCCGTGTCCATGCTTAGCTTATTGTCTTCTTTCCTGAGATGGACAGTTCACCAGAAGCTGAGTCATTCCATTGGCTTCAGAAGCTGGGCTGAAGACCCAGTTGTCCCTTCCCAGCTGTCCGAAAGAGAGCAGCTGTCTGGTGGCAGGAGCTCTTGACCTGTAACCCCATCCAGATCAGGAGGAGCTTCTGAGAGAAGGGTGTCCTCAAGTCGTTCTGCCATTGAGGGACCAAACTAGAGATGTGAAGGGCCGGAAAAAAACCGGAAAAATTCGGAAAAAAACCATTTTTTTTTTCGTTTTTTTCCTGAAGGCTTTTTTGTTTTTTTCCAAAAAATTGGAAAAATTGAAAAAAGAAAAAAAAAACATTGTGGAATATTTTATTTTAACATGATGAATAAAATATTTTAAGACAGGGTGTTCAAATATTTTCCAAATCATTTCTAAAAAAAAAATATGATATCAGATTATTCAAGAGATTAAATATGAACAATTGTTACTTTTGGTTTTGAAAATTGTTTTGTGTTGGCTTTTTGGCTGTTCCACATAAACTAGTAAGCAGTTCAGGAGATTGTTGCTCCCTTTGTTACAAATAAATATGATAAAAAAGTAAATTCTGTTTGTGATAATTGTTGGGCTACACTATATTTTTAATATGCTAGTTGTGATAATTTTATGCCAAGTCAAATTGTCCATAGTCATATTTTATGTTCCTAAAATAACAGAATGACTTTCAATCTTAAAAAGACAAAAAAGTGCTAATGTAGCATTTTTTTCAATTTTTCCGAAAATTTCCGGTTTTTCCCCAAAAAACCCGGAAAAAAACCGGGGTTTTTTCCGAGCTTCAAAATTTCCGGAAATTTTACATCTCTAGACCAAACACCTCCTGATCCCTAAGCCGGTAGGTGAGTTCCAAGGATAATCTTGGATGTGGAAGGAAGATGGATGTCCAGCTCAAGTGGATGGAGAAAGGGAGAAGTTCTTCCATCATGATTCTTCTGCAGAAGAATTAATTCGGAAGATTATATGCTTGGTATGGAGCAGGGAGATCTGGTGAGCATTCCTGTGCCTTGTACTGTAGGTTTCCTTCAGAGTTGGTCATTGTCATGAGACTAGGGCAGTGTTTCTCAACTTTGGGCACTTTAAGATGGGTGGACTTCAACTCCCCAAATTCTGGGACTTGAGGTCAACCCATCTTTAAAGTGGCCAAGGTTGAGAAACCCTGGACTACGGATTCATGGTTGCCTCTGCAGTTCTGATGAGAGTATGGGGACAACCTGTAGCTGAATCAGAAGATGATTGAGAACTTAAAGTATGATGGAGATGTTGGCCTCTCTGCTCTTGCTACATTTTCTCCATTTGAAGTTGCAGCTGGGAACCTTCAAATTATAAAAAAAATAATTCCATGCAAGTGACATTTTGCTGCTGGTCACAGCTGTATTTTGGAAGGATCTGCTTGGAGAGGAGGCCAAACTCCATTCAGATGGCTGAGTTCACCGGTCTTGCCAGGGTGGATTAAAATGGGACTTATCCATGGAAGGAATCCAGCTGTTGTCTCTTCCTGTTGGGTGAACCAGTGGGGCTTATTTCTTTGGGTGCTGCATAGTGTACAAATGTAGATGTTTGCTTTGTTAACCTGGGTGTGTGGATAAGGACTGTGTAAACCAGGGGTCAGCAATCTGCGGCTCTGGAGCCGCATGTGGCTCTTTCATCCCTCTGTTGCAGCTCCCTGTCACCGGTCGGCGCCACAATTTTGAGAGGAGCTTCCAGTTTGGGGGGGGGGGGAGGGAAGCACGACACGCCAGGAGGAGACTCTATGGCAAGGGGCGGGTTTTCTGGTCGGCTCCACAATTGATAGGGCTTTCGGTTAGGACAGGTAGAGGAAAAAGGACACTGCGCTTGGAGGAGACTCTATGGTAGGGGAACAGGACTTACGGTCGGCTCCAGAATTGAACAGGGGGCTTCCGGTTAGGACCTTTGTGGCTCTTTGAATGTTTAAGGTTGCCGACCCCTGGTGTAAACCATCCATTGATCAGATCAGGGGTCCCCAAGCTCATTGGGTGCTTCATGAAGTTTCAGATTGTTCAGTGACTCTCCCTGATTTATTTTATGAAACTAATTTAATAAATATTACAGGTAGTCCTCGACTTATGACCACAATGGGGACCACAATTTTTGTTGTTAAGTGAGATGTTTGATAAATGAGTTTTGCCCCATTTTACGACATTTCCTGCCATAGTGGTTAAGTGAATCACTGCAGCTGATAAGTTAGCAACCTGGTTGTTAAGTGAATCCGGTTTCCCCATTGACTTTGCTTGTCAGGAGGTCACAAAAGGGGATCACATGACCTTGGGGCACTGCAACGGTCATAAATACGAACCCGTTGCCAAGCATCTGAATTTTGATCACATGATCATGGAGATGCTGCAAAGGTCGTAAGTGTGAAAAATGGTCATAAGTCACTTTTTTTCAGTGCTGTTGTAACTTTGAATGGTCACTATTGTAAATCAAGGACTACCTGTATTTCAATTAATAGTACTATGAACAGCAACAAAATCAACCACTTGGATAATCCCCTCATAGCTGGCTGGGGAATTCTGGGAGTTGAAGTCCACACATCTTAAAGTTGCTGAGTCTATAGCAGTGGTTCTCAACCTGTGGGTCGCGACCCCTTTGGGGGTCGAACGACCATTTCACAGGGGTCGCTGCGCGCGTTAGCCCGCCATCTTGGTGCCACCATCACTGCAGGGGTGAAATGCTCCCGGTTCGGCCGTGCCTGCGGGTCGCCGGACAGCCGGTAGCTACAGAAGCGGGAGACTTCGCCCACCCGCCCGGATGCCGCCATTTGGGTTCTTTTACCCTCTGTGCATGCGCAGAACGCTTTGCGCATGCGCAGAGGGTAAAAGAACCCAAATGGCGGCGGCCGGGGGGGTGGGCAAAGTC
>QLTV01004244.1:358420-369388 GCA_003457575.1 Thermophis baileyi | reverse complement strand
CGGCGGGGGGGTCACGGGGGGGCGGCATTAGAAAGGTTGAGAACCACTGGTCTATAGCAATGTCATTTTTTTTTAATTAAGAAATCCTTTAAATTAAGAAATCCTAAGGCACCTCACGGATAAGGGAGAGGCCTTGTTTTCAGGAAAGGAAAATTTCTAAGAAATGTTTAGATGCCCGTCTTTGAGCAATGGTTGAGTGCTTCAAATAGGTTGACTCGCCGACAGAATTCTAGGAAAGGAAATGGGTTTAGTTTGATGCAAAACGTCTCATTTTTTGAATGATCTTGTGGTTTCCTTTTCTCAAGATATATATCCCTCAGCACCTGGGATAGAGGAGTTGGAGCTGTCATTGGCTTCCAAAGCTGGCTGCCAAATATGCTTTTTAATGGGAAAGAAAGGAGAAATTCATAAATATATGGATTTTTAAATTTTATTAATTTATATCCACGTTTATTATTTTTACAAATAACTCAAGGCAGCGAACATATTCAGCACATCTTCTTTTACCTATTTTCCCCATAACAACAACTCTGTGAGGTGGGTAGGGCTGAGGCGGGACTAGAATTCACCGTCTCCTAAGAACTAAGGCAGAACTAGAATTTACAGCCTCCTGGTGACTGGCCCAAAGTCACCCAACCGGCTTTCATGCCTAAGGTAGGACTAGAACTCACTGTCTCCTGGTGATTGGCCCAGTCACCCAGCTGGCTTTCATGCGTAAGGTGGGACTAAAACTCACTGTCTCCTGGTGATTGGCCTAAATTCAGCTAGCTTTCATGATTAAGGTGGGACTAGAACTCACAGTCTCCTGGTGATTGGCCCAAATTCATCCAGCCAGCTTTCATTCCTAAGGCAGGACTTGAACTCACAGTCTTCTGCTTTTTAGCCTAGTACCTTCACCACTAGATTATAAGCATGCATTTCACTTATTTCATGAATGACATTGGACGTCAAATCTGATTAGTTTTGATTGAAGCGTCCTCCTGCTTCTGCTTGTGTACAAATTGTTGGTGTGTCCCCACTTTCAACTTTCATCAGTCTGGAGTCCTCTAAAACAGGGGTCTCCAACCTTGGCAACTTTAAGACCTGTGGACTTCAGCTCCCAGAATTCCTCAGCCAGCAAAGCTGGCTGAGGAACTCTGGGAGTTGAAGTCCACAAGTCTTAAAGTTGCCAAGGTTGGAGACCCCTGCTGTAAAAGACCAAGATCACATCTCTCAAAATCCCCAGTCAGCTGGCTAGGGAATTCTGGGAGTTGAAGTCCACCTGTCTTAATGTGGCCAAGGTTGAGTAACACTGGTTTAGATGGTAGCTGCTTTCTTGGAGTAGCAAAACTGGAGGTCTGATCCTGACACAGTCCTTGAATCCTGCAGACAGTCCTTGAATCCTGCAGACTTGTCTTTGGAGACCTGTCACGGTGGATGCAGATTATTGGCATTGCAGTCAAATGCACAAGTTTAGGGAAGGGTAACTGCTAAAACAGAACCAGTTTGATCTAGTGGTTAAGGCACTAGATTAGAAAGTGGGAGAGTTGTGAGTTCTAGTCCTGCCTTAGGCACAAAAGCCATTTGGGTGACCTTAGGCCAATCACCAGGAGAGGGTGAATTCTAGTTCCACCTTAGGCATGAAATCCAGCTGGGTGACTTTGGGCCAATCACCAGGAGAGAGTGAATTCTAGTTCTGCCTTAGGCATGAAATCCAGCTGGGTGACTTTGGGCCAATAACCAGGAGAGGGTGAGTTCTAGTCCCACCTTTGGCATGAAAGGCGGCTGGGTGACTTTGGGCCAGTCCCTCTCTCTCAGCCCAATCCACCTCACAGGTTGTTGTTAGGAAAATAGGAGGAGGAAGGCATATTGGGTATGTTCTACTACGCCTTATGTTACTTGGAAAAATAATACAGTCAGGAAACAAATGCATAAATCAATAAAATAAGGTTTAGGGGAGAGAGAGTTTGCACCGAAGAGAAAAGGGCTGAGTAACGGTGTGTCATCTGGACTGCCAGGATGCCATGACTCATCCGTGGAATGCTGCTTGTGTCACTTTTCAGTGGGGGGGGGGGTCCAGCGTGTCCTGTCCAGGGCCTGTGAGGTCATTCCTCTTTCCCAGGTAGTTGTATGGCTGATAAATGCGGAACAGAAGTGGGGGGAGGAAGAACAGTTATAATTGCATGAATATTTTATTCCCCTGGAGTTCTCCCGGGGACACCCTGTGTTCTGCCTCTCCGTCTGACAAAGAGGGGACTTTTTATGTCCAATTGTTCTCGCGACCGAATGATGGCTCTTGGGCTGCTGGAAAGAGCGTTCTAAATATACCCCAAGGAGGGCTGTTGGGAACAGCTTGGGCTGGAGATAGAACTCTTTGTTCTGCCACAAAGGAGGAAAAAAACCTCAATTCCGGTACGCGGGGCGGTTGAAAAATAAAGGATCTTGGCCCTGCAGCATCTGGGAAGAGGAAGGTCTGCCTAGCCTGACCTTCTGAGATAAGACGGCTCCTTGTGCCAAGCCCCGTGCATCCATGCGCTGTGGCTGCGCCGAGAGTGCTGGGGAGGCTGAGCTGCTTAGAGAGCTGCTCGGTTTCAAAGAACAGGCCAGGCACCTTGAAGTGAGAAGCGTCTGGCATCGGGGCTTAATTGCAGGAGAAGCCAATGGCAAGAAGGCCCAGCCTCGCCCAAGCTGCTAAGAAGTGGCTTGAGGACACAAGGGCGTCATTGTGGCCAGGAAAGCAAGATGTGGATTAAAAAGAGTTTCCTACCTATTGGGTGAGGACTTCCCTCCTCTTGTTGGGCTACAGCCCAGCTCTGTTGCAGTGGAAACCTACCAGCTCAGTCCCCAACGATCCCACAATGTAGATGGTCACTTAAAATCCAGTCTGGCTTTAGGAGGATCTCAAATAAAGGCAATGCAAGTGCAGAAGACATGCTGGAAGTCCACAGTTACCCAGACTGAGATCAGGGACATCTGCAGAGTGGTGTACATGGGTCTAAAGAGTCAAGATGACATCTGCTACCAAAGCCCTGTTCCTTTTGCATATGTGTCCCCTTCATCCCATCTCATGGACCTCAATGTCTGAGATCAAGACCTAGCTGGAGACTCAGGATTCTTTCAGTTCATCTAGTAATTTTTGACTCCCAGTACGGTAACCACATGGATAGATTTTCTCCATGATGGTCTAACCCTGGTCTTTCAGTTCTCCTCTAATGGTGGACTCATTGCCACTGTGACTGAATCTATCCACCTTGCTGCTCCTCGTCCTCTTCCTCAAATTCTTTTCAACTTTCCCAGCATCAGAGTCTTCTCCAGAGTGTTGGGGTCTTCTGCATAATGTGTCCAAAGTAGGATAATTAATCAAAGAGAGAAGCAACCTAGAATTCAGGAGGAACTTCCTAACAGTGAGGACAATTAACCAGTGGAACAGCTTGCCTCCAGAAATCGTGGGCGCTCCATCACTGGATGTTTTTAAGAAGAGTCTAGACAGTTATCTGAAATGGTATAGGTTCTCCTGCTTGAGCAGGGGGCTGGACTAGAAGATCTCCAAGGTCCCTTCCCGCTCATTCATTCTATTCACGTGGTCGTTTGTGCTTTAGTGAGAACTCTGGGTTGATTTGTTCAACGATCTGTCAGTTTGTTCTCTTGGCTGTCTGTAGTAGTCCCAGGAATCTTCGCCAATACCAAAGTTCAAAGTACTGAATTAGAATAGAATGAGCTGGAAGGGAACTTGGAGGTCTTCTAGTGGCATCAATACTCTTCCTCTTGCTTCTTTAAACTCCAACTTTCACTTCCACAGAGCATCACAAGGGAGACTATGGCTTGCACAATCCTGATCTCTGTAGGAATAGCCACATCAAGGTATCTGAATATCTTTCCCCAAATCTTCCTGGCTGCTCTACCAAGCACTAATCTGCTGTGTATTTCTTGACAGCTTGTTCCTTTTGCTATTGATGGTGAACCCCAGAAGGCAGAAGCTCTTCACTGCTCTGTTATCTTCATTCTCTATTCTAAGGCTGATAGTTCTGCCCGTTGTCATCGGTTTAGTCTTCTTTATATTTAATTTCTGTCCATTTTTTCCATTCAATCTGCTTTTACTAAAAGTGAAAAAGAAGGCTTGCAGATCCTTAGCATTCTCAGGATAGAATTATAGTGCAGGTTATTGATGGTTCTTCCTCCAAGTGTAAAATCACACACACCCTCTTTCAGTGCAGCGGATAAACTCACTCCATTGCCAACCTGGTGCCAATCTCTTTTGCCATGTTCTGTCTGTAGTGGGACTTCCTGACCTTTCCAGAGACCTAGACAATGGGATGTTCTAGGATTCCTATTTTTGTAAGCCCTTTCCGCAGCTTGATGTGATTAACACAAAGACTTTTCTATAAACAATGAAGAATCGATGGACTTCTTTTTGGTGTTAGTTGGCCTCATCAATTATCCAGTGTGCATCAGAGCAGTTGCAGGAACTGGGTGTGTCTAGTTCAGGGGTCAGCAACCTGCGGCTCTGGAGCTGCATGTGGCTCTTTCATCCCTCTGCTGCAGCTCCCTGTCGCCAGTCGGCACCACAACTTTGAGAGAAGCTTCCGGTTGGGGGAGGGGGGAAGCAGGGCGTGCCAGGAGGAGACTCTATGGCAAGGGGTGGGTTTTCTGGTCAGCTCCACAATTGATAGGGGTTTCAGTTAGGACTGGTAGAGGAAAAAGGATGCCGCGCTAGGAGGAGACTCTATTGGTGGGGGAACCGGACTTCCGGTCGGCTCCAGAATTGAACAGGGGGCTTCCGGTTAGGACCTTTGTGGCTCTTTGAGTGTTTAAGGTTGCCGACCCCTGGGCTAGACATACCTAGTTCCTTTAACCATCCCTTGTACAATTTATCCTGCAGACCCCTTAGTTGCTCTCCTCTGCACTCTTTTGTTGCAACATTGTGCGTGTGGCACTTCCAACAGTTACATTATAAAGCACTATGAAGCGGTATATAAGTCTAAGTGCTATTGCTATTGCTATAAGAAGCAATGGGTGGAAACTAATCAAGGAGAGAAGCAACTTAGAACTAAGGAGAAATTTCCTGGCAGTTAGAACAATTAATCAGTGGAACAGCTTGCCTCCAGAAGTTGTGAATGCTCCAACACTGGAAGTTTTTAAGAAGATGTTGGATTAACCGTTTGTCTGAAGTGGTGTAGGTTTTCCTGCCTAAGCAGGGGGTTGGACTAGAAGACCTCCAAGTCCCTTCCAACTCTGTTATTCTATTCTATTCTAATGTTTCATGTTCCTCAGCCTTTTCTAAAGTCAGCTTGAACATCTGGACCTTCCCCCCCCGCATGTGTTGGCTGCAATCTGAATGGGATAATCCTAAGCATTATTTATTTTTTATTTCTACTTAAATGACAATTGCATGGTTGAAATTTGTTACCTCGGCACAGAATTCAGTGTGTTTCTGATGTTAGGCAAGTCTGGCTGCTCTCCTTCATGATGCATTTATTTTATCGGGGGTTAAATGGCCTTCTGTTCCTAGCTTTGAGAAAGAGCTTCAACGTGGTGGCCAGGAGATGGCATGGAGATCTAACAGATTACAGATTAACAGAGTTGGAAGGGACCTTGTGGGTCATCTAGTCCAACCCCCCATCCAAGCAGGGGACCCTACACCATTTCTGACAGATGGCAGTCCAGTCTCTTCTTGAAAGCTTCCAGTGATGAAGCTCCCACAACTTCCGAAGGCAACGTCTGTTCCATTGATTGATTGCTCTCACTGTCAGAAAATTTCTCCTTATTTCCAGGTTGAATCTCTCCTTGATCAGTGTCCATCCATTATTCCTTGCCTGGCCTTCAGGTGCTTTGGAAAATAGGTTGACCCCCTCCTCACTGTGACAGCCCCTCAAATAACACTACTATCATGTCTCCGCTGGTCCTTTTTGTCTCTCCCCTGGTCCTTCTCTTCACTAGACTAGCCATGCCCAGTTCCTGCAACCGTTCTTCATATGTTTTAGCCTCCTGCCCCCTAATCATCTTGGTTGCTCTTCTCTGCACTTTTTCTAGAGTCTCAACATCTTTTTTATAGTGTGGTGACCAAAACTGGATGCAGTACTCTAGGTGTGGTCTTACTGAGGCTTTATAGAGTGGTAGTAGTACCTTCTTTGATCTTGATTGTATCCCTCTGTTAATGCAACTTAGGATTGCGTTGGCTTTTTTGGCTGCCACTGTACACTGCTGGCTCATATGTCAGCATCTTGTGGGACCAGAGGGGGGCTGCACATACTTTAACAACTGGTTCGGCGAAAATGTGAGCGCACGCGCACACCTTCCACGCTTGCGCGCAACACCTAAAACTAGGCTTTTTCGATGGGGGCGGCTTCCTGCACACCTGCCAAGTCAGCCATGGTTAGTAGAACGGGAGAGGCGCGCAAATCAGCTGGTTCTGCGGGGCGGAGCGAGCAAGCCGGAAAGTGAGATATCTAGGACCGGATAGCATCGGGGCAGGGTGGGTGGGGCCAACTGGTGCTCGGAACTACCGGTATGGGCGAATCGGTCCGAACCGGCAGCAGCCCATCACTGTGTGGGACTGAGAAGACATACCTTCTCTATTGCGGTGCCTGCCCTATAGATGGTGGTTTTTCCCACCTGCTCTTGGAAATATATCTGCTGGGACTTTAGGAGGCCTCCATTTGGGGTACGTGGGGGTCCATATGGGGAACTGGTACATCGGAAGTGGGTCGACTTGATTTGGGCAGAGAAGCAACCTTCCAGTCATCGTTCAGCTGAACACTTTCATCAATGCCAGCTTCTAGTTTTCAAAGGCAAGTCCTTGGCCTCTACGTTCCTCCCCTCTGGTGGTGGTCTTCTCCTTCCACCGGGCAATTGGGTCTCCTATCTGCTCTCTGGGGATCCAAGAGGATCCAGTTTGTTCTTGTTTCAATGGAAATATGCTTGGCCCTTATTTGGAAGAGCAGCCTTCAGAGGGGATTAAGGGCGAGTCTGTGTATGGCATGAGCTCAGCAGGAGAAAACGATGCGGAGAGGACGAATAGCCGTTTGGAGGAAGCAGCCCAAGGTGGTCGTGGTGGAAGGATCTGGTAGGAAAGGAGACATTTGCTTCAGTGGGTGGAATAATCTGAATCCTCTTCTTTTCGTCTTCTTTCTTTTCCTTCTCCTCCTCTTCTTCCTTTCTTCTTCCTCTTCCTCTCTTGTTTCTCTTCCCTCTTTCTCCTCCTCCACCTCCATTCCTCTTCTCCTCCAACTTTTCTTCTGCCTCTTCTTCTCCTTTACTTCTTCTCTACTTCCCTTATTTTTTCCTATCATAACGATAATGCAGAAATAAAACTTAGAAGCGTAACCGAAGCCCATTCCACTTAGAGATTGCAAACCACGAGTTTTCCCATCTCTGCTGAACATCTTAGCATGCGCCGCCATTGTCCGCTGTAGGAGACCACGTGTTCTTCTGAAAAACACAGAGACAAGCAAGCAGGTAGTCTTAGTTTTTTGTGAGGCAACTACACTAACCCTCGTGATTTATTTAGGAAGATAGGTCTTGGAATCCAAAACAACTGGAGGATACCACACCTGCTGTATCCTGCCAACAGTACCAAACCATGATCCAATTGGTGTTCCACCCATATCTTGGATATCGATGGAAACCTGCCATATCATATGCCTGCCATCTAAGGCTTTTGAGGGGCATATTGTCTACACCAGGGGACTCCAACCTTAGCAACTTTAAGCCTGGCGGACTTCAACTCCCAGAATTCCCCAGCCAGCAGAGTTGATGTCCTCCAGGCTTAAAGTTGCCAAGGTTGGAGACCCCTGGTCTACACAATTAATGCACCACACCTATAGCCTCAAATCTTTTGAAGTTGGGCACCAAACTATAATTTTCAATACATCAGAATGAGGGAGCATTTAACTAACTTGGAAATAATTACATTAATTCTTACCTGATTAATTTAATAATGTCCAACTTAAATGCTTTCCATTTTGGAAGAATCCATAGGGGGGGGTTTCATTCACTAATAACTGTAGTTGCTGATCTTTTTCTAAGCAAACAAGTTAATTTTGTTATCTCTGCTAGTTCCGTCATCTTCACCAACCCTTCCTCCTTTGTGGGCATTTCAGAGTCTTTCCAAGTTTGAGAGGTTTTCTCAAATTACATTTTTGCCCTGGACTCAGATTTATTTTTATCTGTTGCTTTGACTGTGGCTCATCCTTCTGTTCCTCAAGGTTATCCCCAAAGTTCATTAATGAGCACTAATTAAAAAGGGTAACTGGGCTTTTGGCTTCATTCAGTTCAATTCAGAATAGAGCTGGAAGGGACCTTGGAGATCTTCTAGTCCAACCCCCTGTTCAATCAGGAGAACTTAGACCCTTTCAGACAAGTGGCTGTCCAGTCTCTTCTTAAAAGCCTCCAGTGATGGAGCACCCACAACTTCTGGTGGCAAGCTGTTCCACTGGTTCATTGTCCTCACTGTTAGGAAGTTTCTCCTTAATCCCAGGTTGCTTCTCTCCTTGGTTAATTTCCAACCATTGTTTCTTCTCTTGCCTTCTGGTGCTTTGGAAAACAAGTTGACCCCCTCCTCTTTGTGGCAGCCCCTCAAATACTTCAAATTCATCTTCATAGTTCCTCTAATTTGGCTGCAAACTTGAGCTTTGCTATCTGTCATGCTGGAGGTTTTCAAGCAAAGATTGGACAATCCTTTTTCCGGGATGGTATAAAGTCTGCTGCCTTGGGGTAGTAGTGGGTTGGACTAGAGGACCTCTGAGGTCCCTTCCAGTCCTATGATTTTATGATTCTAATGGGAGTTTATTCTTTTGAGCTGGTGCTCCTGCCATCCCAGTGGCAAACAGAGCTGCCCAGAGTCACTTTGGAAAGGGAGGTGGGCGCCATATAAATTTAATACATAAATAAGCATAGCTCAACTCTCTGTGCGGTGAATGTGGGCTCAGTAAAACATCCCACTAAAACATCATTATTATCTTTTAACAAGATTAACAGATTAACAGAGTTGGAAGGGACCTTGTAGGTCATCTAGTCCAACCCCCTGCCCAAGCAGGAGACCCTACACCATTTCTGACAGATGGTAGTCCAGGCTCTTCTTGAAAGCCTCCAGGGATGAAGCTCCCACAATTTCCGAAGGCAACTTCTGTTCCATTGGTTGATTGTTCTCACTGTCAGAACATTTCTCCTTATTTCCAGTTTGAATCTCTCCTTGATCAATTTCCATCCATTATTCCTTATCTGGCCTTCAGATGCTTTGGAAAACAGGTTGACCCCCTCTCCCCTCTGTGACAGCCCCTCAAATATTGGAACACTGCTATGAACTGGGTATGTCTAGTTTAATGAAGAGAAGGACTAGGGGAGACATGATAGCAGTGTTCCAATATCTCAGGGGTTGCCACAAAGAAGAGGGAGTCAAACTATTCTCCAAAGCACCTGAGGGTAGAACAAGAAGCAATGGGTGGAAATTAATCAAGGAGAGAAGCAACTTAGAACTAAGGAGAAATTTCCTGGCAGTTAGAACAATTAATCAGTGGAACAGCTTGCCTCCAGAAGTTGTGAATGCTCCAACACTGGAAGTTTTTAAGAAGATGTTGGATAACCACTTGTCTGAAGTGGTGTAGGGTATCCTGCTCGAGCAGGGGGTTGGACTAGAAGACCTCCAAGGTCCCTTCCAACTCTGTTATTCTATTCTATTCTATTCTATTCTATTCTATTCTATTCTATTCTATTCTATTCTATTCTATTCTATTCTATTCTATTCTATTCTATTCTATTCTATTCTATTCTATTCTATTCTATTCTATTCTATTCTATTCTATTCTATCATGTCTCCCCTGGTTTATATCTTTATATCTCACCTTTAGCTTCAGTTTGTACAACTCAAGATGGCAGACATAATACATCTATTTTTTCTGGACAATCACCTTATGAGTGGAGTTGGGCCGAGAGAGAAGGACTTCCCCAAAGTCATCTCCATGGTTTGAAGGAGCAGAACACAATCCAAGTCCAACAACAACCCTATGAGTTAGCTTAGGACAAGGGGAAAGGATGGCCCTAAGCCCTCCCAGTTCTGGAACTTTCCTGGCTAAGAGAAGACTAAAACCTAGACCTTCTTGGCTCCCTTCTAGTTGAACGTCTTCACCGCTAGGCCATTACACCTATAGGAGTCAGCCTTGTCTCCTGAGGACTGCAGTTTTCACGGCAGTCCTCAGGATTGTTTTGTAAGCAGTTTGCACTTACTGACTTCCTAGGGCTGAGCGTGAGTCACGGGCCAGAGGTTCCCACAGCTGGATTCATGTCTCAGAGAAGACTAGAAGTCACGGTCTCCATTTGTAGTCTGGTTCCTTTAAACCATTAGAGCAAAGTAAACTCCCTTTTTGAGTCAGTCTTGACTCCTGGTCAGTTCCCTGCAGTTTTCTTGCCATTGAAAGAGAAGTGGTTTACCTCTGTTGTCATCTTCCCAGGGCTGAGTGTGAGTCACTGGCACAAGGTCTCCTGGCTGGCTTTGTGCTTAAAAGGCAGGACTAGAAATCACAGCCTCCTGGTTTCTAGTCAAACATCTCCACCACCACACCAAGCTGGCTCTCCTTTGCAGGCTGAACCATTTAATTAATTAACCTATCACATTTATTCTTTTTAAATAAATTTTATTAATTTTCTATTGTTTATATTTGTTAGTGCTTAATAAACATGTTGTCTGGGTATTTAATTTGCTTAACAATACAGATTACATTCTTAATCGCCACCCCTTTTTTTTCCAACCATTGGTAAAATACATTCCATGTTTGATAATATTCTGTGTCTTCTTTCTGTTTAATTTTCAGTGTATTTCTGCACAATCTAGTATCTTCCTAATTATCTCTTCGTCTCGCGGGGTTTTCTTCATTTTTCCAATATTGTGTGAATACAAATCCTCGCTGCTGTTAAGACATGTAATATTAAATATATAGTTAACCTATCACATTTATATGGCGGTCAACACACACGGCTCCCACATGCCCCCGCCCC
>QLTV01004244.1:314724-325697 GCA_003457575.1 Thermophis baileyi | reverse complement strand
ATACCCCTTTCATTATTTTTGGGAGATCTTTCTTTTTTTTCTCTGTTCTATTGTAAACTCTTAAAGGATTATCTATTTGATTTAGTACTTATTGTTACTGTCTCTTCAGTGTTTTTGTCTTCTTGTAACTTAGCAATAGCACTTAGACTTATATACCGCTTCACAGTGCTTTACAGCCCTCTCTAAACGGTTCACAGAGTCAGCATATTGCCCCCAACAATCTGGGTCCTCATTTTACCCACCTCGGAAGGATGGAAGGCTGAGTCAACCTTGAGCCGGCGAGATTTGAACCGCCGAACTGCAGCTAGCAGTCAGCTGAAGTAGCCTGCAGTACTGCACTCTAACCACTGCGCCACCTCGGCAAAGCTGGCTGAGGAACTGTGGGAGTTGAAGTCCACAAGTCTTAAAGTTGCCAAGGTTGGAGGTAGTCTTTGATTAATGACCACAGATGGGGCCAGAACAGGGGTGGGTTCCAACTTACCTCGCTGCTGGTTCGCTCCCTTTTGCGCAGTAGCAAAAAATCCCCCCCCCAAAATAAAAAAAAGCCAAAAAAAGATGGCGACCGCATGCACAGTGCGCATGCTCAGAAGGAAAAAAAATAAAAAAAATTTAAAAAAATCGGAAAAAAAAATCGAAAAAAATTCAAAAAAAAGATGGCGGCTCCCACGGACCGGCACCGACCGATCCGGTTCAGTGACATCATCGTGGTCGCTACCGGTTTGGGCGAACTGGTCCGAACCGGGAGGAACCCACCCCTGGGCCAGAACCTCAGTTGCTAAAGTGAGCCAGTTGTTAAGTGAGTCACGCCCGATATTATGACCTTTTTGGCCATGGTTGTTAAGTAAATGACTTACAGTTAAGCCAATCTGGCTTCCCCCCATGGATTTTGCTTGTTGGTCGCAAATGCAGATCACGTGACCCTGGAATGCTGCAACCATCATAAATAGATGCTGGTTGCCAAGCGCCTGAATTTTGATCATGTGGCTGCAGGGATGCTACAAGAGTTGTAAGTGCAAGGACCAGTCATCGTAAGTCTCTTTTTTCAGCTCCACCCTAACTTGGAATGGTTGTAAACTGAATGGTTATCATTCAAGGACTATCTGTGTGGGATTTGTCACCTGCATGCAGAAAGAATTTAAGTGACTTTTCGGAAATCTCTTCAGACGTGGGTGTGTTCCCAGCAGAGGTGGGTTCCTGCCGGCTCTATAGAACCAGTAGCGCGAATTTCCCCCCGCTCGCTGAACCGGCAGCGATGGCTGGCTGGACACGCCCCCAAACCAGCTCTCTTGGTGGTGCCATAGGCGGCGCCATCTTGTTTTTTGCTTCTGCGCACATGCAGAAGCTGTTTTTTGCTTCTGCGCATGTGCAGAAGCTGGGTTTTTAGCACTGCGCATGCGCGTGCGCCCGCGTGACACGTGAGGAAGCGAACTGGCAGCGAGATAAGCTAGAACCCACCCCTGGTTCCCAGGCACGGCGGTTAGAGGGTTAGTTAGAGATGGTGATGTAGCTATTATTTGTTTAGATTGGTTTGTTGGTCTGTGGCTGCTGTTTATGTTTTATATTGTGTTGTTGTCTTGTGGTGAATTCTTCTAAACCACCCAGAGTCATTTGATAGCTTTCAAAAGGAATTAAACAATTATTTTAGACAAATAGAGCTCCCAAGAGAAAAAGAGATAAATAATCACATTTCCCTATGGCTATTTTCCTTGTGCCATGTGCTGTGTTCACTATTTGAGTAGTGCGGTGGCCTAGAGATGGAACTCTCGCCTCACAATCAGGGGGCTGTGAGTTCGATCCTAGGTAGAGGCAGATATTTCTCTCTCTGGGCACAATGAGAATATATCTGCTGAAAAAAAACCTCCGCATTGGAAACAGGAAGGGCATCCGGCCAGTAAACACTCAGCTCCATTCAGTTGCCCAGACTCCACCCCGCAAGGGATTATGGGGTCATTAAAAGAGGATGATGATGTGCTGTGTTCACTATTTGGATTTTGGTTTTATTTCAGAGGAATTTGACTCCCACATGTGTGTTCTGGGACGTGGGCTCCAAGGGTAAGTGTCTAAAGAAGTTGGGGTGTGAAAGTGAAGTTTTGAAACGCTGCTCTGGGTTTCTCCTTCAGTGATTTCTGCATTTGTTCATTTGTGAAAAATGCAGCTGCGGTTAACAAAGATTAGACACCAAATAATACGATATCTGGAGAGCCCGGTTGGTGTAATAGTTAAGATTAGAAACAAGGAGATTGTGAGTTCTAGTCCTGACCTGAGCATGAAGCCAGGTGGGTGTTGGAGAAACACCGGCTGAGACAGGGGGAGGAGTCAAACGGGGAATTAGTCTGGAATCCCCACATGGACACAAGAAGGTGAATCGTTTGTGAAATAAAATACTTTTGATTTTAGCCAGCCAGCCTGGCAAGTGGAACACATCAGGGTGTGAAGTGGTGCAAGGAGAACATCAAACAACCTGCCTTTGTGACCATCTCACCTTCTTTGCGGTACTCATGGTGAGTATCTTGCAGAGCAGGTTGAAAAAAATGGGGGCCCTTCCAGATGTTGCAGAACGTCTACAACAACTGACAATCCAAAGGAATTTAGTCACTGATGGTGTTGTAATTTGACACAGTCTGGTGGGTCTCGGTCCTGAGCTCATCTGTAGAGTCACTGAAAGATTTCTTGTGATCTTTTCTCACCTCTTGTGCTTCCTAAACCACTTCCTTCCTGTCTTCTGCAGGTGTCCTCTCCAGACATAGACCACATCCACTATGAGTACCTGACTATTGTGACTTACGTCGGTTGCATCATTTCAGCTCTAGCTTCGTTCTTCACCATCTTCTTTTTCCTCTGTTCAAAGTAGGTTGGGGTGGAGTGGGGAATTCATGCAATCTATCAATGGGAAGGGGACACCATGGACAGAGGTCTGTGGGAGGTGGGAGTCTGTGTGCATTGGAAGGATAGATGTTTTCTGAGATGGATGCAGGTCGATGACCTGTGGCTGTCCAGCCTTTTGAACTTCAGTTTCCATGAGCTCCAACCAGCACGGCCAACAGCAATGGACTATGAGAATGGCCCGCAGAACAACTGGAGTGAAGCAGGTTAGATAACTCAGGGATCAGGACTTGGGGATCAAATCCTTTCCTACAACAGGTTCTAAGACTTTTCATAACTGCAGCTTGGAGTCTCATACAACCAAGAAGAGAAGTACGATATTCTTTGGACTTCAGTTTCCATGAGCCTTAACCAACATGGCCAACAGCATGTCAGAACTCCAGGCAGAACATCTGGAGGGAGGCTGTCAGACCTGGCCCAAACTTGGTCCCTTAGGAAAGAACCACTCTCAAGTCCATTTGTAGAGAGAGAAAATTCTTGTACTAAAAGCAATGCAAAGCCAGAATTAAAGTTTGAGTGTGAAAATCCCTAGGTTAACTTCCCCCTTCCCCAAGCCACCCTCCCTTCCCATCTCCCCATTGTCCAGTCACATTTAGAGAAGATGTTTTGGTAATAGTCCCTGTCATGGTTGGTTAGATGGATAGGTGCTGCATTCCACTCCCAGGACCACAGCCTTGAGATGTCTCCAGATGCCACCACTATCACTTCTGGTTTCCCATGTCTTGCTTGAGGTCCTTTCCTAACACCCCCCCCCCAGCTCCTCCCCCCAATAACATAGGACAGTCTGGCATCTAAGCGAAGCATAGAAGTGAGCGAAGGATGGCATCTCTGACAGAGGCAGGCTAGATAACTCAGGGATCAAGTTGTTGCGAGAAATATCCATCTGGTTCAGTTCCAAGCTGGAAGAAAGACTGGAAACATGGAGGCTGATTGGAAAGATGGTTTAATGGAGCAGAACCATCAAGCACATGGTTCTGGTGCAGCTGACCACATGGAGTTGAGAGTGAGGGGTATTTATACCTTCTCTTGGGCTTTGCACTTGAACTTCCTGTTCCTGTGCAAGAACATGTATTCTATTGGCTGTTGTCAGACTCCCATGGTGCCATATACAAATCCTAGGAGTTTGTCTGAGATATGTTTGGTTGAAGTTTGGGCTGATGCAATGAAGGGGCTTGTGTTCTGAAGGGGTGTTGGGTAATTCCTATTGTGGCTTTGCCCTGAAGGATAATCCCATCATCCTGGAGCTGCTGAAGGTCTTTTGTTTTGTAGATAGGCTGGCCCAGTCTTTCCTAATGGGCACAAAATATCTGCTGGGGTTATTAAGAAAGTTGAGGGTTGCTTTTAAAAAAAACCCACGTGTTTCTCCATTTCTCCCTTTGGGAAATATAATATTTGCCTTTTTAAAAAATATTTCTCAAAATATTTCATTCTTCTAGGAGTGGGGTGGGTGCTAACTTTCTACAAAGTCTTGGGGATGAAACCCGTTCCTACAACAGGTTCTAAGGCTTCCCACGGCTGCAGCTCTGAGCTTCATACAACCAAGAAAAGAAGCATGATGCTCTTTCTTCTTCTCAGGAAAAAGCAGAGAGACCACATTGTCTATGTCCACATGAATCTCCTCTGGGCCATCTTTCTCCTCGACATGAGCTTCCTCATCGCGGTGCCCCTGGCTCCTACCGGAGGGGATATGGCTTGCAAAGCTGGTGGGATGTTCCTACACTTTGGCATGCTTGCGTGCTTGACCTGGATGGCCATTGAGGGCTACAGTCTCTACCGGCTGGTGATCGAAGTCTTCAACTCCTACGTCAAACATTTGCTCCTCAAGCTCTGCTTGGTGGGCTGGGGTGAGTGGCAGAAACTTTGGGGGAACAAACTTCTAGTCACCTAGAACCTCAGAGGTTATGACCAGCTCTTTAGAAAATGAAGCAGACAGCGAGAGGAAGAAGGTGGGCACGGCCACGAAAGATTGATGCAAAGCTTCAATTCAGACTAGCTTCTGCTGTGATTTCAGGAAGTGGCTTTAGATGAGCTGGGTTCTCACAGCCAACCCCCGGGATGTAGACACAGAAGAACAAGGTGGAAAAAAGGACCATATCATGGCAGCCTTTAAATCAGGGGTCTCCAACCTTGGCAACTTTAAGACTTGTGGACTTCAACTCCCAGAGTTTCTCAGCCAGCTTTGCTCTGGGAGTTGAAGTTCACAAGTCTTAAAGTTGCCAAGGTTGGAGACCCCTGATTTAAACGGAGGGCATCGTGTTTGATTGTAATGTATTAGACATTTTTCAATTTTGGGGGACTTTATCCCAAAGGTGCTTTTTTCAAGAGGCAACTGGACTTTCTGGTTTTTCTTTGAAGAGCTTTCGCTTCTCAGAGTCGAAGAAGCTTCTTGGATGAGAAGCGAAATGTCTTCAAAGAAAAACCAGAAAGTCCAGTTGCCTCTTGAAAAAAAGCACCTTTGGGACAACCGTGACCTGGATGACTGAGAATCTCCATAGACTTCTTCATATTCTTAAGAAAATGTTATGCTTTTTTAAATCTCTTTCCTTATTGTCAGAATGAATAACTCTTTTTTGATGAACAAGTGTGATTAAATGCCATCATTTAATTAGTGTTTTTAATAAAAAGCCTTTTTAATCAAATTTGCTCTTCAGAAAAGCTGTTCTCAGAGGGTTTTTGTTTTGTTTTGTTTTGCTAGAATAAAACGGCTCTCCGCCTACAGTGTCCTCCATGATTCTCAGATTATTTCACTTGGCTCTAGTTTTAGGTTCTCCGATTCCTTTTTTAATTGGATATTTCTTTATTCAGCGTGTCACTTGGGAAGAGACTAGGAGGGAAATATACAGTGGACCGTATGGAAATAGTTTAAATCAATGGAAAACGTAAAACTTTCTGAGTGAGCAATATGGAAGAAGCACTAATGTGGGTTGTTCTCCTTTGCAGGTCTTCCCATATTCATCGTGTGTCTAATTTTTGTGATCGACCAATCCCACTATGGCCCTTCCTCTTTTAAGATCTACGAGGCTGCGGGTGAATACACCAATTCAACCATGTAAGTTCTTGGCGTGTAGAAAAAGAGCGCCCCCTACTGTCCATTCAGAAAGGTGCATTTCTCCTTGAGGATTAACAGCCCTAGAAGCTGACACAATACAGGTTGTTGTTGTTGTTAGTTGCAAAGTCGTGTCCGACCCATCGTGACCAGGGGTGGGTTCCTCCCGGTTCGGACCGGTTCTCCCGAACTGGTAGTGGCCCGCTGGTGACGTCACGATGATGTCACCGAACCGGATCGGTCGGTGCCGGTCTGTGGGGGCCGCCATCTTTTTTTAAAAAAAAATTCGATTTTTTTTTGAATTTTTTATTTCCCCCTCCTCTGAGCATGCGCAGAAGCCGACTTCCGGCACTGTGCATGCGGTCGCCATCTTTTTTTCGGCTTTTTTTTATTTTGGGGGGATTTTTTCCTACTGCGCATGCACGCGCGCACGCCCACGAGGCACGCGCATGAGGCGCGGGAGGGAGCGAACCGGCAGCGAGGTAAGTAGGAACCCACCCCTGATCGCGACCCCATGGACAACTTTCCTGTCCTCTACCATCCTCTGGAGTCCATTTAAGCTCATGCCGACTGCTTCAGTGACTCCATCCAGCCACCTCGTTCTCTGTCGTCCCCTTCTTCTTTTGCCCTCAATAACTTATGAGTCACGCCTGGTTTTATGACCTTTTTTTCCGCCCTGTTCAACAAATCACTGCAGTTAAGCGAATCACATACAGGTAGTCCTTGACTTACGACCATAACTGAGCCCAAAATTTCTGTTGCTAAATGAGACAGTTGTTAAGTGAGTTTTGCCCCATTTTATCACCTTTCTGTCCACAGTTGTTAAGTGAATCCCTGTAGTTGTTAAGTTAGCCACACGGTTGTTAAGTGAACATGGCTTCCCCATTGGCTTTGCTTATCAGAAGGTCACAAAAGAGGATCCCATGATCCCGGGACAGTGCAACCGTCATAAATATGAGTCAGTTGCCAAGTGTCTGAATTTTGATCATGTGACCATAGGGATGCTGCAGGGGTGAAATCCAGCAGGTTCTGACAGGTTCTGGAGAACCGGTAGTAGAAATTTTGAGTAGTTCGGAGAACCGGCAAATACCATCTCTGGCTGGCCCCAGAGTGGGGAGAGAATGGGGATTTTGCAGTATCCTTCCCAGGGGTGGGTTCTGGATCCTTTTGCTGCCGGTTCGCTCAGGGTCGCGCCCGCAGCAATCAAAAAATAGCTTCTGCGCATGCAGAAGCAAAATCCAAGATGGCGGCGCCCACGGAGACACTGCAGAACTGGCTCCGTGACGTCATCGCCGAGTTACTAACGGTTCTAAAGAACCGGATAGAACCGGTAGGAACCCACCTCTGATCCTTCCCCTGGAGTGCGGTGGGAATGGAGATTTTGCAGTGTCCTTTCCCTGTCACGCCCACCAAGGCACGCCCACAGAACCGGTAGGGAAATTTTTTGAATTTCACCCCTGGGATGCTGCAATGGTCAGAAGTGTGAAAAATGGTCATAAGTCACTTTTTTTCAGTACCATTGTAATTTTGAACGGTCACTAAATGAACTGTTGTATGAGTGGTGCGGTGGCCTAGAGGTGGAGCTCTCGCCTCACAATCAGGAGGCTGTGAGTTCGATCCCTAGGTAGAGGCAGATATTTCTCTGTCGGGGCACAATGAGAAAATATCTGCTGCAAACTCCGCATTGGCGACAGGAAGGGCATCCGGCCAGTAAACACTCAGCTCCATTCAGTTGCCCAGACTCCACCCCCATGCAAAGTATTAGAGCCGAGGTGGCGCAGTGGTTAGAGTGCAGCACTGCAGGCTACTTCAGCTGACTGCTAGCTGCAGTTCAGCGGTTCAAATCTCACCGGCTCAAGGTTGACTCAGCCTTCCATCCTTCCGAGGTGGGTAAAATGAGGACCCAGATTGTTGGGGGCAATATGCTGACTCTGTGAACCGCTTAGAGAGGGCTGTAAAGCACTGTAAAGCGGTATATAAGTCTAAGTGCTATTGCTATTGCTATTATGGGGTCATTAAAAGACACCCCCCCCAATAAATGAACTGTTGTAACTTGAGGACTACCTGTAGTCATTAAGCAAGTCTGGCTTCCCCCATTAACTTTGCTTGTTGGAACTTGACTGAGAAAGTCACTAATGGTGACTTTGACTCTGTGGTGGCATAACTGTAATAAATATATGCCAGCTGTCAAGTGCACAATCTTTTATCATATGACTGGGGGGGATGTGACTTTTGTAAGTGTGAGAAGTGGTCATAAGTCACTTTTTTTAAGTACACAGTTTTTTTGAACCGTTGCTAAATGAATGGTGGAAGGTGAGGATGTGGGGATGAGTGTGGGCCACAAAGAGGATGGGATACATCACATTTATGATTGGTACCGGAGTGCCCTGGAAAACCCTGTTTTTTGTCTGAGATAGTATAAGGCTTATACTATAAGCCCTTATCATGAGATATATGTTCCAGAGGGAAAGTGGCCTCCAATTAAAAAAATGTCTTTATCCTTTAAATTCAGTATTACCAACTCTAGCATTAAAGTCCCCAGAAATAATTAAATCATGCCTTCATGTAACATGTAACTCTTCCAGGTTATCCCACTTTACCTGTTGTCTGGGTGGCATGTGTTCACACAGATTAACATTCTCTCTTTAGGTTTTGGGTTAAATATTTGAATTTCACCTGTATCATAATTTCCTAGATCAATTTCTTCTAATCTCACACCATGATTGTGCTCCATTGGTGGCTGGCTGGCTGGCTGGCTGGCTGGCTGGCTGGCTGGTAGGATGGATGGATGGATGGATGGATGGATGGATGGATGGATGGATGGATGGATGGATGGATGGATGGTAGGATGGATGGATGGATGGAGGGATGGATGGATGGATGGATGGATGGATGGATGGATGGATGGATGGATGGATGGATGGATGGATGGATGGGATGGGGATGGATGGATGGGATGGATGGATGGATGGATGGATGGATGGATGCTCCATCACTGGAAGTTTTCAAGAAAAGATTGGACAACATTTGTCCAGGATAGTATAAGCCCTTGGGCAGTAGATTGGACTAGAAGACCTCCAAGGTCCCTTCCAATCCTGAGATTCTATGATTCTATCAAGATGTATTGTGCCTAGGCTCATTAAGCCCTCGCTTAGCATGGGCCATCTTTTGATCCCTCGTGGCTCATTATAAAAACACCTGTAGCCAGGTAATGCTATAACATCATTTCCATCAACCAAGTTTCTTGGAGAAGGAGAGAATCAGGGAATGAGCAGAGGCCACAAAGAGGGTGGGATGCATCACATTCATGATTGGCACTGGAGCGTCCTGGAAATTCCTGTTTTTGGGGAAGGTGTCAGCTTAAAGAAACTTGATGAATGTATCTTGTCTTTTTATGTACACTGAGAGCATATGCACCAAAGACTAATTCCTTGTGTGTCCAATCACGCTTGGCCTATAAAGAATTCTATTCTATTCTATTCTATTCTATTCTATTCTATTCTATTCTATTCTATTCTATTCTATTCTATTCTATTCTATTCTATTCTATTCCCAGCCTATTTGAATGCTCATATTCCAGTTTCCTGCTAGTTAAATAATGTCTAGACTTATCTTTCTGTTTTTTCTCTTTTTCTTCTTCTTCAGCTGTTGGATTACCAAAAAGGAGATCAACAATTTCCTGAATTTGGGCTATTTAAGCCTGGTGCTCTTCTTCAACAGCATCATGCTGGCCACCATGGTGTATGAGATTCTCAGGCTGAGACATCGAGAGCATCAATGGGAATATGTGGTGATGCTCCTGGGCCTGAGCTGTGTCCTGGGCATCCCATGGGGGCTGGTCTTCTTTGCGTTCGCTTCTGGGACCTTCAAGCTGGTGGCCGTGTATCTTTTCACCATCATCAACTCTCTCCAAGGTCAGTGAGTATTCCTGCTCCCCTTACCCTTGAGATCTGCCACTTTATCAGGTTTTCACACGACACAAGATAGAGTTGCATTTTGGCTGTGACTTCATCTTTTCAATTCAATCTGAGCTTGTGAAAGTGATGGTCCTCCTCTTCACTCGACTAGCCAGGCCCAGTTCCTGCAACCGTTCATCGTATGTTTTATCCTCCAGTCCCCTAATCAGCTTTGTTGCTCTTCTCTGTACTCTTTCTAGACCAGGGGTCTGCAACCCGTGGCTCTGGAGCCGCATGTGGCTCTTTCTTCCCTCTGCTGTGGCTCCCTGTCGCTCAAAATATGCGTCACAACCGCCAATGTGCGACACCGGCCGGCACATGATTTATTCAGCTTTTCGACCCATCTTTTTTTTCGGAGTTCAAAATGTTTTTGTTGCATGCAGAAATAAAAATGTTTTCTCTGTAGCAGGTCATTGATTTCATAAATGCAACACACTATAGTTTTTTTTATACATAGCATAAAGGTAAAAAATGATATATGCAGTGTTATCTTCATTTTAGATGTCAAAAGGTTTTTGTGGCTCCCGGTGTTTTCTTTTCTGTGGAAAACGGGTCCAAATGGCTCTTTGCGTGTTTAAGGTTGCCGACCCCTGTTCTAGACTCTAGAATCTAGAGTCTCAACATCTTTTTTATAGTATGGTGACCAATGTGCTTCACCTCTGAATTCCAGCCCTTTCACACCATTGACCATTCGCAACAGAGAGATCTGATGGTGAAAAGACTTCCAACACTGCTGCGTGTCAACCTTTCACGGGAAACCAACGTTAGGAAACCTATACAAAAAAGTTGCTGAGGCCCTAGAAAGAGTGCAGAGAATAGCAATAGCAATAGCACTTAGACTTATATACCGCTTTACAGTGCTTTACAGCCCTCTCTAAGCGGTTCACAGAGTCAGCCTATTGCCCCCAACAATCTGGGTCCTCATTTTACCCACCTCAGAAGGATGGAAGGCTGAGTCAACCTTGAGCCGGTCAGGATCGAACTCCTGGCAGTGGGCAGAGTCGGCCTGCAATACTGCATTCTAACAGGAAGGAAGGAAGGAAGGAAGGACGGATAGACGGATGTACGGAAGTAAAGAGCGATGGAAG
>QLTV01004244.1:290803-306016 GCA_003457575.1 Thermophis baileyi | reverse complement strand
CCACTCCTGGGGGAAGGATACTGCAAAATCCCCATTCCCTCCCCACTCCTGGGGGAAGGATACTGCAAAATCTCCATTCCCTCCCCACTCCAGGGGAAGGATACTGCAAAATCCCCATTCCCTCCCCACTCCTGGGGGAAGGATACTGCAAAATCCCCATTCCCTCCCCACTCTGGGGCCAGCCAGAGGTGGTATTTGCAGGTTCTCCGAACTACTCAAAATTTCCGCTACCGGTTCTCCAGAACCTGTCAGAACCTGCTGGATTTCACCCCTGAAGCAAAGTCAATGGGGAAATCACTTAATAACTGTGTTACTAATTTAACTGCAGTGATTTACTTAATAAGTATGACAAGTAAGGTCATAAAATGGGACAAAACTCACTTAACAACCGTCTCACTTTTCAACAGAAATTTGGGGGGGGGCTCAATTGAGGTCGTAAGTCGAGGACTACCTGTACCATTTCAGACAAATGACTGTCCCATCTCTTCTTAAAAACTTCCACAACTTCTGGAAAGGCAAGTCGTTCCACTGACGAATTGTTCTTATTCTAATCTATAGGCCAAGAATAGCTTTGCTTACAACTGAATTTTATCATATACAGTCATCGACCTCAGAAAAGATTCTTCGGCGTTCTTCTTCTTCTTCTTCTTCTTCTTCTTCTTCTTCTTCTTCTTCTTCTTTTCTTCTTCCTCTTCCTCTTCCTCGTCCTCTTCCTCTTCCTCTTACATGATCCTGCAGAAATGGAAAAGAAGAAGGAGAAAGTCCGGTTGTGCTGTTTCTTCGCCAGCAGCCTTGCGCTCACCCTGCTTTTCACATAAGCCCGGCTGTTTGAAATGCATAGTTTGGCTCTGAGGCGCTTTATACACCCCACAGCAATCGCGGTACAAAACGAATCGGGAACCACATTGCCTCCTCCTCCTCCTCCTCCTCCTTCTTCGTGGGTGTATTTTTATTCTTGCCCAAGCCAAAAACGGGAAGGGAGGGAGGGAGGAAAGAAAGAAGAGGAAGGAGGGAAGGAGGTTGCAGAAGGAAGATTAGCCTCAAACACGAAGCAACGTCTAAGTGTCTGCTGGTTGCAACTGCGGGGGCCCCCCGGTCGACACCCACAAACTTTCGGCATCCCCCGTTCCAAGACGCGCATCTTGGATGCTCTTTTCCGCCCGCCCCGATCCTCATCTCCTTGAACCTCACTCCCCGCACGTCCTGCCACGGAGAACCGGATTCCACTCGCGGGGAGGGGGATGCGAAGGGCCGCCTTTCCCACGCCTCCGACAGCTTCTCCCCCCCCCCGGGCCGCGAAAGAAAAGCCCCGCCTGGATCGGCGCAGATCAACCCCCGCTGATCGTCGCTTGACTTCTTAACTTGCGCTGGAGAAGAGGAAAGCGCAGCAGAGGAAAACGCCGCGGGCCGGCAGAGGAAAAGTTGCAGGTAAGCGGCTGCGGGGCTTCGCGCGACTGTCCCACACGCGGCTGCACTGGAGGAGGGGACAGCGGATCCCGAAGCGAGGGTCTGGGGAAATCCAAGCAGCCGGAGCCGCTTCCCGGACCTCTTTTCTTGCAAGGTGGGGGACAGAAGCCGGTTTGCAATAGGCTGCTTTGCCTCGGGGGGTTGGGGGTCCCTCCGATTCGGGGCCCTCCCTCCGGACCTGTGGATTCCAGAATAACACAGATGGAAGGGACCTTGGAGGTAGAGGTAGAGGTACAATGAATGAGCTGGAAGGGACCTTGGAGGTCTTCTAGTCCAGCCCCCTTCTCAAGCAGGAAAACCTATACCATTTCAGAGAAGTGACTGTCCAGTCTCTGCTTAAAAACCTCCACAACTTCTGGTGGCAAGCTGTTCCACTAGTTAATTGTCCTCCACTGTTAGGAAGTTTCTCCTTAATTCCAGGTTGCTTCTCTCTTTGATTAGTTTCCATCCGTTGTTTCTTGTCCTACCCTCTGGTGCTTTGGATAATAATTTGATAATAATAAATAATAATTTGACCCCCCCCTCTTCTTTGTGGCAGCCCCTCAACTACTGGAATACTGCTATCATGTCACCCCTTAGTTCTTCTTTTCTTTTAGACTAGCCAAACCCAAATCCTGCAGCCGTTCTTCGTATGTTTTAGTCATCTTAGTTGCTCTTCTTTGAACTTAGAACTTTTTCCAAAGTCTCAACATCTTTTTTGTAGTATGGTGACCAAAATTGGTTGTGGTATTCCAGGTGTGGCCTTACTAGGGTTTTATAAAGCAGCACTAAGACTTCAGGTCTTCTAGTCCAACTCCTTGCACAAACAGGAGACTCTATACCATTCTGGACAGATGGCTGTCCAATCTCTTCTTAAAAATTTCCAGTGTTGGAGCATTCACAACTTCTGAAGATAAGCCATTACATTAGTTAATTATTCTCACTGTTAAGAAATTTCTCCTTAGTTTTAGGTTGGCTCTCTTCTTAATAAGCTTGCATCCATTGCTTCTTGTCCTGCCTTCTGGTGCTTTGGAAAATAGGTTGACCCCCCTCTTCTTTGGGGCAGCCCCTCAAATACTGCAAGACTGCTATCATGTCTCCCCTGGTCCTTCTCTTCACTAGACTAGCCATGCCCAGTTCCTGCAACCGTTCATTGTATGTTTTAGCCTTCAGTCCCCTAATCATCCTGGTTGCTCTTCTCTGCACTCTTTCCAGAGTCTCAACATCTGTTTTATATTGTGGCAACCAAAACTGGATGAAATATTCCATTATATAGGGTATAGGGTCTCCTGCTTGAGCAGGGGGTTGGACTAGAAGACCTCCAAGGTCCCTTCCAACTCTGTTATTCTTGCCATGTCACTTGGCTGGCTGGTTCACATCCGGTGTGCAACAGGGAACTATTTTGAGATGTCTTTTTTTCAAGAACCAATATTTGGTGTTTCTCACCCTGGGTTTGTGGAAGGGGGGGGCTAATATGGGAGCAAACAGCTGTGCGGCTGAGTCCTAAATTTCATTCTATTGTTTTTAACCCATTGTATTCAGCCAGAGGTGTGTGCGGGGATGAAAATGACAGTGGCCACAACTGTGGGACTGAAGCACATACGTTATGGGCATCATGTTAAAAGGGGGTGCTTGGGGCTGTCATTTTGACTTCCTGACACCCCTGCTCCATGCTGGATACCCCAGCAGTATCTCATCCAGGTGTTCCTGAGTGCCATTGCTGCCTTATTTAGCATTTTAGCTGCAGGTAGTCCTCAACTTATGACCACAGGATCAGAATTTCCATTGCTAAGCAAGGCAGCTGTTGAGTTGCGCCTGATTTTAGAAACTTTTTGCCACTGCCGTTAAGCAAATCACTGCAGTTGTTAAGTGAGTGATGCAGTCGTTAAGTGAATCTGGCTCCCCCCCCCTTTGGCTTTGCTTGGTGGGAAGGTCACAAATGGCGATCACGTGACCCCGGGATGCTGCAACCATCATAAATATGTGACAGTTGCCAGGCGCCTGAATTTTGATCATGTGACCGTAGGGATGCTGTGATGGTCATAAGTGCGAGGACTGGTTGTAGGTCACTTTTTCCCCCACCATAACTTTGAATGGTTGCTAAATGAATGGTCGTAAGTCAGAGACTGCTTGTATTCTCTCCCCACTAAACATTTTGTGTTGCCTGAACATTTGATAAGTGTTCTTTCTATCACTTCACCCAAATCTTTAATAAAACTATTGACGAAAAGAGGTGCCAGGACTGATCCTGGCAGCATTTCCACAATATATGCCTCCACTTTGAGGACGCTCCATGCATGCACCCCCTCTGATTTTGGGGCCAACTGTGTATCCTCTTAATTGTCATTCTGTGCACCCCACAATAGGTTGTTAATCAACATGTCATTGTGTTTCTCAAATGCTTTGCTGAAGTCAAGGTATATTATGTCGATAGCATTCCCTCTATCTATTAAATAAGCCGATGGTTGAAAAACCTGAGACAGGCTTAGTTTGGCAAATTTGCTCTGGACAAATTCATGCTGATTTCTAGTAATCCTTGCCTTTTCAAAATTCTTATACAGAATAACAGAGCTGGAAGGGACCTTGGAGGTCTTCTATTCCAACCCCCTATACAATTTCAGACAAGTGGCTGTCTAGTTTCTTCTTAAAAGCTTCCAGTGATGGAGCACCTACAACTTCTGAAGGCAAGCTGTTCCACTGGTTAATTGTTCTCACTGTTAGGAATTTTCTCCTTAATCCCAGGTTGCTTCTCTCCTTGGTTAGTTTCCATCCATTGTTTCTTGCCTTGCCTTCTGGTGTTTTGGAAAATAGGTTTAGTTTAGTTTATTTATTTTGTCAAGCATATGTAAGATTACAAATAAAATTATAAATATGATTGTGAATACATGAAATGTATAAACATGATGATGAATACATGAGATGGTTACGAATAAAAGGGAACATTAGGACAGGGACGGTAGGCACATTGGTGCGCTTATGCACGCCCCTTACAGACCTCTTAGGGATGGGGTGAGCCCCTCTTCTTTGTGGCAGCCCCTCAAAGGAGAAGGGGTCAACCTATTTTCCACTGAGCTCTTTATGCCTTCTCTGGAATCTTCCTAGATATTGAAGTCAGACTGACTGGCCTGTTGTTTTCTAAATCTTCCTTTCCTTCTGTTTGAAGTTAGGGATGTGTCAGGGTTCCAAATAGCATCCAAAATAAAATCAGAGTCTGAGGCAAAGCATTCCTCAAAGTTCCAATTTATTAACAGAGCCATGTTGGCACAGCTGCGAGAACCCCGAATCTGACGCTACCAGGGTTTCTCCACCCAGTTGAAAGATCAAGCCCTTTGTCCCCACACCCACAAGTTCAACGTGTCAGTTACTCCCCTCAGCTTCCGGGCAGGTGCTGGACAAAGGATGACCTTGAGGATCTAAAGGAATTTGTTATGGCTACATGTCTACATCCCTCATGCAACAGCCCCTCCCAAATTCCCACAGCAAGAATATATTCTCAAACGTAAAGTGTGGCAGGCCAAAGTCTCTAATAAAATATGGCTTCGGCCTCACAGGATGGTTCTTTCCCAGCCATTTGATATTTCTCTGGTTCTCCAGGATTTCTCAAAGACACGATAGCTTAGCCAGACCATCATTCATTTCCTTTAGAACAGCGGTTCTCAACCTGTGGGTCGCGACCCCTTTGGGGGTCAAACAACCATTTCACAGGGGTTGCCATGCGCGTTAGCCCGCCATCTTGGTGCCACCGTCATCGCAGGGGTGAAATGCTCCCAGTTCGGCTGTGCCTGCGGGTCGCCGGACAGCCGGTAGCGACAGAAGCGGGAGACTTCGCCCACCCGCCTGGACACCGCCATTTGGGTTCTTTTACCCCCTGCGCATGTGCAGAACGCTTTGTGCATGCGCAGAGGGTAAAAGAACCCAAATGGCGGCGTCCGGGTGAAGTCTCCCGCTTCCCGCTCTCGCTATCAGCTGTCCGGCGACCCGCAGGAAAGCCCAAACCGGGAGCACTTCACCCCTGGTGTTACTCCCCCTTTGTCACCTCATCCCGCGCGGGGAGGGGGCTGGGGTCGCAGCGGCGGGGGGTGGTGGTGTCGCGGGGGGGGGTGTTGTGTTGCGGCATTAGAAAGGTTGAGAACCACTGCTTTAGAACCTTAGGATGCAGTTCATCTGATACAGGAGATTAAACTTGTTTTCTTCAAGGACTAGACTGCCCTTAAGTTTTCCAATGAAAACTTGTTCTTCATTTTAAATAGATAAAGATTCAGAAGATGGTTATGTTAGTCCTGCATCCTCTCCAGATCACTGTTGGAAACAAAGTAAACAAGTCTCTATATACTAACGTAAACACCAATTTATTGGCTCTAAATTTAAAATAGTTCAGTTACTGGCATTCTTGTAAATCCCTCTCTTTTTCCTCAACTAATCTTGCTCAACATAAATCATGCTTGTTGGAAAAGGAATTTCTTTTGATGTAGGCAGCTGCCAAAGAGTCTGACGATTGCCTGGCTTTCTTTTAAGGATGCTTTGAAGCAGGGGTGAAATTCAGCAGGTTCTGACAGGTTCTGGAGAACCGGTAGCGGAACTTTTGAGTAGTTCGGAGAACCGGCAAATACCACCTCTGGCTGGCCCCAGAGTGGGGTGGGAATGGGGATTTTGCAATATCCTTCCCGCAGGAGTGGGGTGGGAATGGAGATTTTGTAGTATCTAGGGAAAATTTTTGAATTTCACCCCTGCTTTGAAGATACTTTAAAAGATGTTGTAAAGATACCTTATATGCCCTATTTGAATGATTGTGCTGTTCGCAGGAGGAGTGAAAATGTAATTCTGACAGAAGACTGCAAAGTTAAATTTTGTAGCTGTTGATTAAAAAAAGACAAATGTTTGGTTCAGGGCAGTTTCCAGAATTAGGGGGAAATTGGCATGAACCTTTATAGAATCCGACTAAAATGGAAAAAGCAAAATGGAAAAAGAATGCTGGGTGTAGCGGAGGCAGATAGAATTCTAGAATCATAGGGCTGGAAGGGACCTTGGAGGTCCTCTAGTCCAACCCTCTGCCCAAGACAGGAGACCTTATACCTTAGAAATGATCTGTTCCTGAAGGCAGAGGTTGACTCTCATGAATGAATATACAGTATGTGTCCCAGGATAATGTTGCAAGATCCAATCTGGGTCGATCACTGGGACCAGAGCAGGGGTGGGTTCTAACTTACCTCGCCGCCGGTTTGCTTCCTCCCACGCCGCGTGACTGCGCGCGCATTGCATGCTGCGTGGCCGCGCCCCGCGCGTGCATGCGCAGTGCTGAAAATTCGCAAAAAAATCCCCACCCCCAAAAAAGCCGAAAACAAGATGGTGGCACATGCGCAGTGCCCCCGGGCCCCCGGCGCCCGGGGAGCGCAAAAAAAAAAAAAAACCGGCACCCCCCCCCCCCCCAAATTCCCCCAAAATAATAATAATTCAAAAAAAAGATGGCGGCGTCCACGGACTAGCACCAACAGAACCGGCTCCGTGACATCACCAGTGGTTTGCTACCGGTTCTGTAGAACCGGTGCGAACCGGGAGGAACCCACTGGACCAGAGGTTTTGTCTTCTGAGCTTTTGGACTCATGCTGGAGCTCATCTTCAGGGAACTTCTGTCTAGCACTAGAGAGACATTCCCTGAAGATGGGCTCCAGGCTGACTCTGTTCCAATTCAGGTGCAGAGCAGGTGGGATGTGCTTGACAGACCTCAGGGTTTCCAGTGGCTCAATAGCCCAGAAGTATGCCAGACAGCACCTCCATACTCTTAGAAGCATCAAAGGATAGTTCTGTTTGCCTATCTTCCTTGGTTGGGTGTCTCAAATCCCAGTCTCCTGTCTGATGAAGACTGGGTGTGAGTGGTTGGTCAGTGGCTGATAGATGACCTCATTGGCTATCTGGAGGGGAAATTCTTCGACACACCCTGACCGGGTGGGTCATGAAAGTTGATGGCATACCAATCCCTTCAGTTAAAAGGCAGAAGAGCAACACTCCAGGGAGAAATCCTTCAGAGATCTCTCCCTGTGCCTGTGTTCAGTTAGCCATGTTCCCAGGAAGTCCAGACTGGTTCTATCATATCTCAAGACCTAAAATGGACACCTAACATCAAAAACGTCATCAAAAAAGCACAACAAAGAATGTTCTTTCTGCGCCAACTCAGAAAGCTCAAACTGCCCAAGGAGCTGCTTATACAGTTCTACAGAGGAATTATTGAGCTCTCACTCTCTGGTTTGGTTCTGCAACCAAACAAGACAGACACAGACTTCAACGGATAATCAGAACTGCAGAAAAAACAATTGCTACCAACCTGTTGTGGGGCCTTCAAATAGAAAACATCTTCAAATAGAAAACATCTTCAAATAGAAAACATCTTCAAATAGAAAACATCTTCAAATAGAAAACATTGTGCCCAAATGCATTACGTCTTTGCTCTGGTTGAACCTGCATTGGATAACACTCAAGTGGTCTCATCTACCTGCTCAAGGGGACCCTAGCAAAGTGGTCCATCTGGGGGATTGGTTAGTCCTCTTCAAGATCTGAAAGGAGGTGATATCACAGAAAATTCCAGGAGTTCCTGGTCCTGGTCCAGGGGTGTCCACAGGGCACGGTAAAAAAAAAGTCAAAATAGAAGCCACGATGCTGTGATTGTAGCATTGATGCTCATAAAAAACAGGTGTAAAAACTTTGATTGCACCATCCTGGCTGCCATTTTGACTTTTTTTGACCATACCCTGTGGACCTTCCTGGCCTGTTCTGCCTTGTCTCATGACGCAGAATCCGGAATCATGGATTTAAGTCACAGGAGCCAGTTTGGTCTAGTGGTAAGGCACCAGGCCAGAAAGCAGGAGATAGTGAGTTCCAGTCTTGTCTTAGCCATGAAAGGCAGCTGGATGACTTTGGGCTGGTCCCTCTCTCTCAACCCAACCTACCTCACAAGGTTGTTGTGGGGAAAATAGGAGAAGGAAGCACTATTGTCTGTGTTCGTTGCCTTGAGTTAAAATAATAAAGGCAGGGAATGAATGGATGGATGAATGAATGGATGGATGGATGGATGGATGGATGGATGGATGAATGAATGCATGAATGAATGAATGAATGAATGAATGAATGAATGAATGAATGAAGTAGATTCTGGTTGCCCTGTGCAGAGGGTTGGATTTGATAGTCTCAAGCAGGGGTGGGCTGCTACGGGTTCGCCTGGGTTCGGGAGAACCCGTAGCTAACGTTATGGCTGGTTCAGAGAACCTCCAAATCCCACCTCTGGCTGGCCCCTCTCACCCCTCCCCTCCCACCCCGCCCCTCCCAGGAGTCTCCACGCAGCCCGTTTTGGATGTGAGGTAAGTGCAGGGCCCGCGCGGAGGCTCGGAGAGGGGGAAAAACGGACCTCCCGGAAGCTCCAGAGGACCTCCGGAGCCCGGGGGAGGCAGTTTTTGCCTCCCAGAGGCTCGAGGAAAGCCTCCGGAGGCTGGGGAAGGGGAACCCCCCCCACCGTGGTGCAGGAGGCCGACTAGGCCACGCCCACCATGGCCACGCCCACCCAGCAACCGGGCAGAGAACCCGTTGCTGAAATTTTTGAAGCCCACCCCTGGTCTCAAGGACCCTGGTCAATTTGTGAGACACTCAACAGCAGGCAACAAAAGCAAAGACAGACAGAACACCAGAGAGCAGAGAAACCAATTTCGTTGCATACATGATGCACAATGACAATAAAGGCTTTGAACATTGAAAGCAGAGGGTTGGGAAAAAAAAACCTTGGTCTACATTTGTGGGAGGAGAGTGAACGGGGAGTGAAAGAGGAATTGAAAAAAACTGAAGGAGTTTCAGACAGACTGAATATAGAAACTAAGAACTCCAGCAAAGTTCACAAAAAAGGAGAGCGAAAGTTCAGGAATGAGACACAGAAAAGAGACGGGGTGGGGGTGGGGAATAGAGGAGAGAGAGAGAGAGAGAGGGAGGGAGGGAGGGAGAGAGAAAGCAAAACTGGTTGAAAAAGAGCAGCAGGTTAAATCCAAGTTTCTCTTCCTCTCTGCCCTTCTAGAGATTCTGGAGGAAGAGCGAGACTCAAGCAGGGATGCAGAAATTGTCTGTATTAAAATCAGAGAATTGAACCCTGTATCTACCATGCTCAGCCTTCTCTGCATATGAAAGAGTTAATGAAAACAGAGGGGAGACTTTGGGTCTTTCCCCACTCCTGAGCTTGAGAGCCTTTTACCCTCCTGAGCTGGTATAAAACTATTCCAGTTTAACATGTGTGTCCCTATTCCTAATCTTTAACCCCTTTATTGCATCTCTTCTGAGTCACTTATAAATGGAGTTGTCTTGGGTTTGGCTAGTCTAAAGGAAAGAAGAATTAGGGGTGACATGATAGCCGTATTCCAGTATTTGAAGGGCTGCCACCAAGAAGAGGGGCTCAAATTATTCTCCAAAGCACCAGAGGGCAGGACAAGAAACAATGGATGGAAACTAATCAAGGAGAGAAGCAACCTGGAATGAAGGAGAAACTTCCTAACAGTGAGGACAATTAACCAGTGGAACAGCTGGCCTCCAGAAATCGTGGGCGCTCCATCACTGGAGGTTTTTAAGATGAGACTAGAAAGTCACTTATCTGAAATAGTATAGGTTCTCCTGCTCTAGCAGGGGGCTGGACTAGGAGACCTCCGAGGTCCCTTCCAGCTCATTCTATTCTATTCTTGCCTGGTGTGTATGCCACTCCTAACAAGGTTTTACTTTTGGTTTTGTGCTGCCTCCTTTCTGCCCATCATAGGAATATGGTGGAAATCTCCCCCAATCAGGCCTAAGATGGAAATGGGGAGGTCAGATTTCAGGAATAACAGAATTGGAAGGGACCGTGGAGGTCTTCTAGTCCAACCCCCTGCTCATGCGGGAGACCCTACACCATTTCTGACAAGTGGCTGTGTCCAGTCTTTTCTTAAAAACCTCCAGTGATGGAGCACCCACAACTTCCATCTGTTGTTTCTTGCCTTGCCTTCTGGCGCTTTGGAAAATAGGTTGACCCCCCCTTCTTTGCAGCAGCCCCTCAAAAAAGAGGGGGTCAACCTATTTTCCACTGAGCACTTTATGCCTGCTCTGGAATCTTTCTAGATATTGAAGTCAGACCGGATGGGTGCGATGACTAGGTTGATCCCTTCTTCTTTGCGGTAACCCCTCAAATATTGGAAGACTGCTATAAAATATTGGAACACAAGGATTGCTTACGCATCGCTATGTTGCTTTCTCTGCTCCTCTTTCTTATCCCATTTGGGTGTTTGCCAAGTTTAAAATCACATGAAAAAAAAAAAGAAACATGGGAAGAGATCGGGGCACAAATAGCCTCAGAGAACAGGGAAGAAGATATTGCTATGACTGTCCAGGCAGAATCTATCTGTGGAGCAGAAGAAGTGAAACAGATTATCTTCTGGGTAACCAACTCTTACCGTATGGTGGTAGAGAAGTGGCTGAAACTGACAAGTACTGTACTGTGCTGTCCTGCTCGCTCACACACAGACATAAACGTAGTTTAGTGGGCTTATTAATGTTCCCCAGCAGTTCCCTTCACCAAAAACCCAGAACTGTCCCAATTAAGTCCAGCCACAAGCAGACCAATGCTAGTCCACAGAGCAACGGCCAAGGAGTCCACGAGGCACTTGAAAGTTTCCCCCCAAAAAAGATAAACCCACCAGGCAAAATTAAATCCACAACACAAGAGGGTTCCCAAGGCAAGAAAAGTCCAGAGTTCACAAGGCACGATCCAAAGTCAAGGCAGGAATCACAACGATCAGGAAACACGAAGCTAGGAAACGAACACATTGTTCCCAGCATGGCTTCCATCTGTCTGCTGTGCTAAATAGCCAGTTTCTCATGCAGCCCATCAAGAAGGGCCTCCGCTGCCTCCTCATGAGTAGTCGGGCTGACCTCCTCTGCTCCTGCCTTTTCTCTGCCCTACGTGTTCTTGGATCAGGTGAAGAAGGCAGTTCCTCTTCCTCATCACTGACCGGCTGCAGCTACAGGCTTTCCCCACCTGAAGCTGTCCTGCTGTCCTCAGCCAAATCCCTCTCAGATGGCTGCTTGGAGCCATTGACCAACTCCCCTCCAGATGTGCCTGGGACTGGTTCATCTTCCTCTGAGCTGACATCTGGAGAGGTACCTGGGGATGCATCGGGGGAGCCATCACATGTACAGAGAAAGTAGCAGATCTGACTTCTCTTGTTCCATGCTTTAAATAGCAATGCTCTGCTCTCTTGGATGCTTGGAGAGATGCATTTCCACAACCTAATAATGCTCATGGTCAACCTTGGCTAGGTTTTGTATAGCTTAGTGTGTTGCGCCAATCCATCCATTTTGATAGCTAATCCAGAAATAGTCAGTGAGTGGCAGTCTCAGTAGTGGGAATTAATATTTAACACCTGGTTTCCTATAGATCACATGCAATCAGCACTTGGAGACACTGACCTGCATCCAGCTAGATGTGGCTGTGATACAGAAGAGCCAGAGAAATGGAAGTTGGCAGGTCGGGGGGGGGGTTGGACTAGAAGACCTCCAAGGTCCCTTCCAACTCTGTTATTCTGTTTTTAAACAACAGGTTCCAATAGAAGAGAATATTTGTAGCTCAGGGTTGAACCGTGGGGTCTTTGGTGCTCTCTGAGTGTAAATGTTTTCTTGTAGATGTTTCATTACCCAACTAGGTAACATCATCAGTGCTAGCAACTGACAGAAGAGAAACTCTGTAGCTTAGGGTTGAACTGCGGGGTCTTTGATGCTCTCTGAGCCTAGCTGTTTTCTTGCAGACATTTCAATACCAAACTAGGTCATATTTTCAGAAAACATGACCTAGTTCCGTAATGAAATGTCTGCAAGAAAACAGACAAGCTCAGAGAGCACCAAGGACCTCACAGAAACAAGAGGAATGAACTTGCTGGACCAAGTTTGCAGACTTAACATTGGAAATGTTTGTTATTTATTACTTCCTGGGTTTATATTTTGCTTCAGTCCCTGACAACTCTGAGTGACGTACATATCCTCAAATTAGGTCAAACAAAAATCAAAGTACATCTACATATATAAACTTCAAGAAGGTCAACTACATTAGACACATGCTGCAAAGTAAACAAGATGAAAATGTCCCATCTTGGTGGTTCTCTAACACAATTTAAGATTTGTGTTTTAAGGATACTGGCTTGCTTTCCAATATTTGAGGGGCTGCCACAGAGAGGAGGGGGTCAAGCTATTTTCCAAAGCACCCGAAGGCCAGACAAGGAATAATGGATGGAAACTGATCAAGGAGAGATTCAACCTGGAAATAAGGAGAAATGTTCTGACAGCGAGAACAATCAACCCATGGAACAGAAGTTGCCTTCAGAAGTTGTGGGAGCTTCATCACTGGAGGCTTTCAAGAAGAGATTGGACTGCCATCTGTCAGAAATGGTGTAGGGTCTCCTGCTTGGGCGGGGGGTTTGACTAGATGACCTACAAGGTCCCTTCCAACTCTGTTATTCTGTTAAGCTTCTGCTTTGCTTATATATTTGTCAGTAAAACAAATATTGCAGTTAATGTGCCTCCATCTCTTTTCACCTGTTTACTTCTGAAATCCTGTCGACTTCTGAATTTCCCACTGCTCTACTTTGCTGACCCAGCTTGTTTTCAATTTCCTTGAGAGCCTTTATAGAATGATCGTTTTGTAGTAAAGGTGATGCAATTGTGGAATAACCCAAAGACGAGTAAAAATGATTACGTCAATTCTTTCCATTCTTTTAGCTGCTGAGACAGCTCAGCTCTTCATCTGGATCAGGGCTGTTAGAGAGAAAAAGAGGAAATGACTTTTTCTCGTCTGACTTTTTGAAAAGAAACATGAAGTTTGCATCAGTGTTTTTTTTATTTTAACCATAGTCTGTTCAGATGTGGAGTCCTTCAATTTTGCTTGCTTAGAAAAAAAGGGGGGAATTTTGACCTCAAGTTTATTTTGTTAACAAGTGAATCAGATCAAGATATAGTTGACAAGTAGACCACAGAACCTTTGCTTCTTGGAAGGTGATAAGTTACTAATATTATTTATACTTCTGATAAAGGGGGAAGTTCTTCATATATTTCTTTTCTTTTTCTTTAGTATATGCGTGTTTTTCTGTTTTTCTTCTTACTCTGTTTTTCTTTTTTTGTCATATCTGTTTTCTTTTTATTCTTTGAACTTTGTATTTTATTTATTTTCATTTATTAATATGTATCCTGCCTTTACAGTAGTCCTCAACTTACGACCATAATTGAGTCCAAAATTTATGTTGCTAAGTGAGAAATTTGTTAAGTGAGTTTTGCCTCATTTTACAACTTTTCTTGCCACATTTGTTAAGTGAATCTGGCTTCCTCATTGACTTTGCTTGTCAGAAGGTTGCAAAAGGGGCCCCTCCCTGAACACTTCAACCGTCATGAATATGAAGCAATTGCCAAGCATCCAAATTTTGATCACATGACCATGGGGATGCTGCAAAGGTCATTAGTGTGAAAAATGGTCATGTCTCTTTTTTCAGTGCCGCTGTAACTTTGAATAGTTATTAAGTGAACTGTTGTAAGTCGAGGACTACCTATATCGATGAAGGTTGTAGTGTCCTTGGGTCATGTGATCACTTTTGTGACCTTCTGACAATGGGGAAACTAGAGTCAGGATCCAATCTGGGTTGGTCACCGGGATCAGAGTTTAGTCTTCTAAGCTTTCGTAGTTGTGCTGGAGCCCATTCTCCAGGAACTTCTCTCTATCAGAACATATGATTTGGGCAATTCTACACATAGAAGGTAAACGTTTCCCCTCTCCAGTCTTGTAGAATGGAATGGAATGGAATGGAATGGAATGGAATGGAATAGAATAGAATAGAATAGAATAGAATAGAATAGAATAGAATAGAATAGAATAGAATAGAATTAAAGAATAGAATAGAATAGAATAGAATAGAATAGAATAGAATAGAATAGAACAGAACAGAACAGAACAGAACAGAATAGAATAGAATAGAATAGAATAGAATCAGTGGTGGGTTCTAACTTACCTTGCTGCCGGTTCGCTTCCTCCCGTGCTGTGTGCGCGCATGCGCAGTCCAAAAAAATAAAAATAAAATTCAAAAAAATAAAATAAAAAAATGCCAAAAACAAGATGGTGACACATGCGCAGTGCCGGAAGCTCGGCTTCTGCGCATGTGCAGAAGAAAATAATAATAATAATAAAAAAAAATAAAAAAAAGATGGCGGCACCCATGGACCGGCACCGACCGAACCAGATCGGTGATGTCTTCATGATGTCACCAGCGGGCCGCTACCGGTTCAGGAGAACCGGTCCGAACCGGGAGGAACCCACCTCTAAATAGAATAGAATGGAATGGAATGGAATGGAATGGAATTCTTTATTGGCCAAGTGTGATTGGACACACAAGGAATTTGTCTTTGGTGCATATGCTCTCAGTGTACATAAAAGAAAAAAAATACATTCATCAAGAATCATAAGATACAACACTTAGTGATAGTCATAGGTTACTAATAAGCAATCAAATCATACTAGGAAACAAATAAAACAATATAAATCGTAAAGATACAAGCAACATGGTTATAGTCATAAGTGGGAGGAGATAGGTAATAGGAAGGATGAGAAGAATAGTAGTAATACAGTGTTAGTAAATAGTTTGACAGTGTTGTGGGAATTAGTTGTTTAGCAGAGTTATCTAGTTATTTGCATCATTTCTATACCCCCGTGATCACGGGGAGGCTACAATGGTCATAAGG
>QLTV01004244.1:278898-290351 GCA_003457575.1 Thermophis baileyi | reverse complement strand
AGAGAGAAGAGAAGTGGAGAGAGCACACAGCCCTGGGGGGCTCCTGTGCTAATTGTGCAGATATCTGATGTGATTTTGCCTAGCTTCACCTGCTGCTTCCTGTCTGTTAGGAAGCTTATGATCCATTTACAAGTGTGGTCAGGTACAGCTAGCTGATTTAGTTTAGTTAGAAGAATATCTGGAATGATGGTATTGAATGCTGAGCTGAAGTCTACAAAGAGGACCCTTGCATAGGTCTTTGGAGACTCAAGATGTTGTAGGATGTAGAGTTATATTAACAGCATCATCTGTCGATCTATTTGCTTGGTAGGCAAATTGGAAGGGGTCTAACAGCGGATCCGTGATGGTTTTCAGGTGGACCAGCACTGGCCTTTCAAAGGTTTTCATAACTACAGATGTTAGAGCAACCGGTCTGAAGTCATTCAGTTTCTTGATGGAGGGTTTCTTCGGCACTGGGATGATAGTAGAACCTTTGAAGCAAGAAGGAACATAGCACATCTCTCGTGATTTATTAAAGATGCGGGTGAAGATGGGGGCCAGTTGGTCAGCACAAGTTTTTAAGCAAGAAGGAGTTATCTTGTCTGGGCCTGGTGCTTTTCCTGGCTTTTGTCTGTGAAATAGACCTTGCACCTCATTTTCTGTATTCACCAGAGGTGGTGGCCCTAATGGGATGGGGTCAGTTGTAGGAGGCTTGGCTGTTGTTGGTGTGTCTGAGATGGGAATTGTGGAGATGGGTGGCAGTAGTTTTCTCTCAAACCTACAGTAAAACACATTCAGGTCATCTGCCAGTTGTTGATTTCCTTCAGCATGGGAAGGAGGTTATATTTTTAAGAGTTTTCTACATATTTGCTGGTTCATTTGTTGAGAGCTGATTCCTTAGCTTTTCAGAGTAGCTTCTCTTTGCTGCTCTGATCTCCCTTGTTAATACGTTTCTTAATACGTTTAACTGTATGGGGCTGTGCTTGTCTCCGTTTCTTAGTCAAGGGAGCCAGTGTTGTCTGGTCATGTCGCCAGCTGATGCACATGGAATGCTGTTACTGAAGTAGTACCTATTTATATACTCACATTTGCATGCTTTTGAACGGCTAGGTTGGCAGGAGCTGGAGCAAATAACAGAACTCACCCCGTCCTGCAATGCTTGGGTCTCAAACCTGGGCTGTCAGCTTTCCAGCTTTCCAGCTGACAAACTCAGAGTCTTTAACCGCTGAACCATTCTGCCCCTTACAAGGTAAAGGTAAAGGTTCCCCCGCACATGCGTGCTAGTCGTTTCCGGCTAAAGAGGCGGTGCTCATCTCCGTTTCTAAGCCGAGGAGCCAGCACTGTCCGAAGACGTCTCCGTGTTCATGTGGCTGGCATGACTAAACGCCGAAGGCGCACGGAGCACTGTTACCTTCCCACCAAAGGTGGGCCCTATTTTTCTACTTGCATTTTTTACATGCTTTTGAACTGCTAGGTTGGCAGAAGCTGGGACAAGTAACGGGAGCTCAATCTGTTACACGGCAATAGGGATTAAAACCACTGAACTGCCGACCTTCTGATTGACAAGCTCAGCGTCTTAGCCACTGAGCCACCGTATCCCCTATACTATAGAACGATGCTAATCCAAATACATAAGACCCGCTCTCTTTCTATGTATTAAAGACCATTATAGTATCTCCAATTGGGGTAGAGTGGAGCTGCTGCTCTTGTCTCTTCCATGGAAATCAGCGGTGAGGAACAAAGGACCTAAAATGTAGTTTGTACTATATATTGATCAGGGACCCACTTTAAAAACAGATACCAATTCCAGGATATATTCACAGCTCATTTCTGCCCTTCCTGAAAGACAATGATGAGGTTTTAACTTGCAGAATTGCACACTTTTTCAGGTGCATTGAAGGAGAGCCAAGCTATTAGAGGTTGTGCAAGGAAACCTGGTTTGTATAAGACCATGATGACAACATCAAGCCTATGCAGCATCTGGATTGAGACCAGAGCTCCCAGGATGCCTTTTTATCTTCTCCTTCTCCAGCTCCCAGGTAATATAAAACTATCTCCCTTTCTATGGAGCACATCATCTTACCTTCCCTTCTAAGATGCTCTAGAGCCGTGATGGCGAACCTATGGCATGCGTGGAGCCATATCTGCCAGCACGCGAGCCGTTGCCCTAGCTCAGCTCCAGCGTGCATGTGTGCGCCGGCCAGCTGATTTTTGGCTCACGCGGAGGCTCTGGGAGGGCGTTTTTGGCCTCTGGAGGGCCTCCGGGGGGCGGGGGAGGGCATTTTCGCCTTCCCCAGGCTCCAAGAAAGCCTCTGGTGCTTGGGGAAGGTGAAAAACGGGCCTACCGGGCCCATCAGAAGTCGGGAAATGGGACATTTTCAGCCTCTGGAGGACCTCCAGGGGGGTTGGGGGAGGCCATTTTCGCCCTCTCCAGGCTCCAGGAAAGCCTCTGGAGCCTGGGGAGGGCGAAAAACGGGCCTACCATCGGGAAACGGGGCAGTGGGCGAGGGGGGGCATGCGTGCATGTGCAGGGGGCGTGGCAGCACGTGGGGGGTCACGCACATGTGCAGGGGGGCATGGCGCATGGGGGGCATTGAATTATGGGTGTGGGCATGTGCGTGTGCGCGATAGCACGCACGCGTTTTCGGCACCCAAGGAAAAAAAGGTTCACCGTCACTGCTCTAGAGCAGGGGTCTCCAACCTTGGTAACTTTACGACTTGTGGACTTGTGCGCATGCTGGCTGAGGAATTCTGGGAGTTGAAGTCCACAAGTCTTAAAGTTGCCAAGGTTGGAGACCCCTGCTCTAGATGCTCCTCAGAAGAGGCTTCAGGTGAGCAAGGAGGTTTTCTGTTATGTTCTTTCTTGTTTTATCCAACAGTGTGGGGGAGAGGAAACCCAGATGGAACAAGTGACGTGGAAAAAGAAATTAGAAGAATAGAATCAAAATTGACAAGATTAGAAATGCCTCAGCGAAGTAGGGATGTCATACGTGAAGATCCCTTTATGTGAGTAATGGGGGGCATTGAATTATGGGTGTGGGCATGTGCGTGTGCGCGATAGCACGCACGCGTTTTCGGCACCCAAGGAAAAAAAGGTTCACCGTCACTGCTCTAGATGCTCCTCAGAAGAGGCTTCAGGTGAGCAAGGAGGTTTTCTGTTATGTTCTTTCTTGTTTTATCCAACAGTGTGGGGGAGAGGAAACCCAGATGGAACAAGTGACGTGGAAAAAGAAATTAGAAGAATAGAATCAAAATTGACAAGATTAGAAATGCCTCAGCGAAGTAGGGATGTCATACGTGAAGATCCCTTTATGTGAGTATACGTGGGCGTTTGGCTGTCTGTACTGGTGAAGAAAAGAGAGCTGGGCCTTTGATTCCTCACAGCTCCAAAACAGAATGTGCTTGCCTTTTAATTGTTTCATCACTCTGCATTCCCTAAGTTAGAACCTAGTTGAGTCTCTAAAGGAGGGATTCTCAACCTCAGCAACTTCAAAGAAGAGTGGACTTCAATTCCCAGAATTCCCCAGCCAGCTGAGAATTGAAGTCCACTCTTCTTGAAGTTGCTGAGGTTAAGAAATATCAAGCAAGTTAATATTAAGTTAAGTTAATATTAAGAAAGATGACAGAGAATCATCTTGCCATTCTGGAAAAGATTGCGGAGGCCTACCTCAAACATCCTTCCTCTTGATAGCAGGCTTAGCCAGTTCCACCTCTCTTGGCTTTGCTTCAAAGAACTGTGAAGTTTGTAAAGAGCCAGTTTGGTCTAGTGGTGAAAGCACCAGGCTAGAAAACAGGACATGGTAAGTTCTACTCCTGCCGTAGGCATGAAAGCCAGCTGGGTGACTTTGAGACAATCGCCAGGAGACTGTGAGTTGTAGTCCTGCTTTTAGGCGTGAAAGCCAGTTGGGTGTCTTTGGGTCAATCACCAGGGGATGGAGAATTCTAGACCCACCTTAGGCATGAAAGCTGGCTGGGTGACTTTGGGCCAAACACCAAGAGACTGTGAGTTCTAGTCCCACCTTAGACATCAAAGTCTTTTTCATGCCTTTTACCTTTTCATCACCCCCATAACAGTGAATGGTCCTACAGAGGGTTATGATAAAGGGACCACATATTTAGTTTTGCATATACTGACAGCAGCAAGGATTATATTTGCAAAATACTGGAAAAATGAGAACACCCCACCAGATGAGGACGTAATTCGGAAAATCTTAGATTGTGCTGAGATGGACAGACGGACTTTAAAAATAAAAGATAAAGAAGACACAGAATATTACTTGATTTGGAGTAGATTTTATGAGTGGTTAGAGATAAGAGGTAGAAATTAGACGAAGTACAATTATGTATGTATTAAATATAAGAGAGTTTCTAACAGAATTGTAAAGAAATTTAGCCAAACTATTCGGTTACATTATTACAATTGTTGCCGTATCAGTATATGTGTTAATATCTTTTTTTACTGTCTTTTCCTTGTTTTTCTTGTGTAAATGGTATACCCTGACAATACACTGTATTCAAATTATTTATGAATAAAAACAACAACAACAAAAAAAACAGTGAATGGTCCTTAAAAGAGCCTGTCACTAAACAAGGACTACCTGTACTGTACAGGTGTTGCCCTTCTAACATCATTCTAATTTGCTGCAAGTGTTTCTGCCTGTTGGACTAAGATAGGCCAGTGAAATGGCAGCCTGCCTCTTTGATGGAGGTGGGCACCTGTGGAACTGTTGCCTGGATCCATCTGGTCCCCCTTTTCTCAACAGAGATCTCCAACATCTGGAGTTAATTTTGGCAAAGACACAGTTCCAAGGACTTCACAAGAGGTTTGGGAGATCAAAGTTACTTGCCAATGTGCACAAAATTGTACGCCAGACACCTGAAAATCTGTCCATTGAGGAAATTGTGCAGGTGAGTACAGAACTGAGACAGGGGTGGGTTCTACTTACCTTCCCTACCAGTTCTGATCGTGACAGAAGTGCGCGTTTTGCGTGTGCTTGCTCGCTTCGCTCTCATGCGTGCCCCCATCGCGTTGCACAAAACATCCGGAAATGACCCTCTGCGCATGCGCAGAAGCCTTTGCACATGTGCAGAGGGTTATTTTTCAAGCCGTGGTGACCGGAGGACCGGTTTGGGAGCATGGACCACCAGTCTTTGCTGCGGTTCATTGAGCGGCGGTAAATTTCTGCTACCGGTTCTAAAGAACCGGTCTGAACCAGCAGCAACCCACCTCTGAACTGAGATGCAAAAAACCCCAGAATATAGAATACTGAACAACAGAATTGGAAGGGACTTTGGAGGTCTTCTAGTCCAACCTCCTGCTTGAACTGGAGACCCTTTACCAGAGGTGTCCAACCTTGACAACTTGAAGGATTATCTGTATATAATTCTGACCCGAGAAGAATGCGATAATAATTTGGAAAATTATAGATAGCAGCGTGGGCCTGGTTGCCAGAACCAGTAAATGCAAACCAAATTAAGAAAATCCAGATGGGAAATGATGGTCCCGGCCTTCTCTTTATAAGACAGCTGCTGTTCTTCCTTTCCAATCAGAGTCTGTAATGCCACGTCTTCTTCTGTGTTACAGGATGTTGAAATCAACCAGTTCCAAGTGACTCTGTCAAAAACAGTCTTAGCAAAAGCCAAAGGTGCAAAAGTCAACCAGGAGGGACGAGTTGTGATGTTGGCAGCGACCAGCCCGGTGCTCTTCAAGGTAACGGCCTGGAGAAAGGCTTAAGGCCGGAGATGTCTCTTATTTTCTCTTAATGACTCCCATGTAGCTCTGCCAGGGTTATCCCTGCAAGGAACATTTGTGTTGTGGCAAAACAGGAAAAGAACTTGGAAGCTACTGTTACTGTTAACAACACAGAAGCTTTTGTGGATTTACTGGCATCATAGAACAGATACGTTACAGAAAGGGAAAGAGACAGAAGATGGTGCTTATCTCTGTCTGTCTGTCTGTCTGTCTGTCTGTCTGTCATCTATATCTTTCTCTCTCTCTCTCTCTCTCTCTCTCTCTGTCTCTCTCTCTTTTTTCTCTCTCTCTCTCTCTCTCTCTCTCTCTCTCTCTCTCTCTCTCTCTCTCTCTCTCTCTCTCTCTCTCTCTCTCTCTCTCTCTCTCATCTATCTATCGTCCTGTCCATCTATTGGTCTCTCTCCAAACTTTGTTTCTGGAAGGATATTGATATATGTCTCTCTCTGTTCATTTATCTATTTGTCTATCTCAATTTCTCTCTCTCTCTCTCTCTCTCTCTCTCTCTCTCTCTCTCTCTCTCTCTCTCTCCCTCTCTCTCACACGCCCTCACTCCCCTCACCTCCTNCTCTCTCTCTCTCTCTCTCTCTCTCTCTCTCTCTCTCTCTCTCTCTCTGTCTCTCTCTCTCTCCTATCTATCTATCTATCTATCTATCTATCTATCTATCTATCTATCTATCTATCTATCTATCTATCTATCTATCTATCTATCTATCTATCTATCTCCTATAATCTATCATTATCTATATAATCTAAAAATTGTTTCTGGCAGGATAATGATTCCCACCCGATCCTTGGTGGAAAAGTGATTGGCATCTCAGTGGGGAACACAACTGTCCATGGATTGCTCCCGAAAGAGCGAATATCAATAACTTTTTGGCACAACCAGGTAGGTCAGAAATCTCTTCTTCCCATTGCCCTGATTTTGGCTTGTTCTGAAGTGTTGACTTGAAGCTTGAATTTTGAAGTTGAAGTCCAGACATCTTAAACTTTTGCAGAGCCTAAGAAACATTGCATGTATCTCTATGATAGCTCCCTGTACTTTACATTAAAAAAAAATACCATGCATTATATTCACTATTTGAATTTTGGTTTTATTTCAGAGGAATTTTACTCCCAGTTGTGTCTTCTGGGTTATGGGCGCCAAGCGTAAGTGTCCAAAGAAGTTGGGAGCATGAATGTGAAGATTTGAAAGGAATAACAGAATAACACAGTTGAAAGGGACCTTGGAGGTCTTCTAGTCCAACCCCCTGCTTTATCAGGAGACCCTATACCAGTGATGGTGAACCTATGGCACGTGTGCCAGAAGTGGCACGCAGAGCCATCTCTCCAGGCACGCCAGCCATTGCCCGTTGCTCTTCCGGGTTCTGGCTGGTCTTTGCGCACGTGGGAGCGCCAGAAACTGGAAGAGCAGCTCCCTGGCGTGCATGTGCGCACCAGGAAACTGAGCTTCCGGTTTCCGGTGCACACATGCGCGCTGGCCAGCTGGTCTTCATGCGCACATGCGTGCCAGAAACCGGAAGATCAGCTTCCTGGCGCGCGCATGCGCACTGAGGAACTGAGCTTCTGGTTTCCAGTGCTCCTGCGCGTGTGCGCTGGGCAGTTGCTCTTCTGGTTTACGGTGCTCCCCCACACGCACGCTCCCGTTTCGGCACTCGGTGCCGAAAAGGTTCGCCAACACTGCCCGATACTATTCTGGACAAGTGGCTGTCCAATCTCTTCTCTGGGCATCTCCTTTAGTATTTCTTGCAGTTCTTCATTTTAACAAAATGCAGCTTTACAAAAATTAGGAAATAATTGGGAGCCAGTTTGGTATAGTGGTTAATAAACCAGGAGAGGATAAGTTCTAGTTCTACCTTGGCTATGAAAGCCAGTGGGGTGATCTTGGATCAGTCACCCTCTCTCAGCTCAACCTACATCACAGGGTTGTTGTAGTGGGGAAAATAGGAGAAAGGAATATTATGTATATTTGCTGCCTTGGGACACTTATATAGTAATAAATGTGGGATAAAAATATAATAAATAATAATAATAACTAATTAGGCCAATCCTTGCTTTCCAAAATGCTAATTGATTAAATTGGCTTTTCTTTCTTATAACATGGGAGGGCCATCTTTATATCTTGAAAGTGTGGTTTTCTGTGGGTCAGAGTTGCTCCAGAGAAGGAACTTCACCCTGTGTGAGTCACTGTTCTGGCCAGGAAAGCAGCAAGTCAAGGGCAGTGACTCAGGCAGATATCCAACAGGGAGCTTCTTCCAAAGAGGCTTCATTAGGAATCAGAATAGAGCTGGAAGGGACCTTGGGGGTCTTCTAATCCAACCCCCTCCTTATGCAATTAGAGACAAGTGGCTGTCCAGTCTCTTCTTAAAAACCTCCAGTGATGCAACACCCACAATATCTGAAGGCAACTTCCGTTCCACTAGTTAATGGTCCTCACTGTTAGGAAGTTTCTCCTTCATTCCAGGTTGCTTCTCTCCTTGATTCATTTCCATCCATTGTTTCTTGTCCTGCCTTCTGGTGCTTTGGAAAATAAATTGACCCCCTCTTCTTTGTGACAGCCCCTCAAATACTGGAATCCTGCTCTCATGTCCCCCTTAGTCCTTAACAAGTGTGTCACTTAGCAATGGAAATTTTGGGCTCAATTTTGGTCCTTAAGTTGTGGACCACCTGTATTTCTCCTCACTGTGCTACTATTAACAACACCAAAAGAACCCCCTCTCCGTGGTTGGTGGGCTGTTTCATTTCCTCTCCTTCAAGAGAATCCTCTCTAAAGTAGCCTCTCCTTTTGACCGTAGCTGGTGACATTGGCAAGTGGAATACATCAGGCTGTGAAGTGGTGCATAATGATAACCAAACAACCTGCCTTTGTGACCATCTCACCTTCTTTGCAGTGCTCATGGTAAGTACCAAACTCCATATCAGCATCCTGTAGAGCAGGGGTGTCAAACTCAATTTCATTGAGGGCCGCATCAGGGTTGTGTTTGACCTTGGGGAGGCTGAGGGGGCGTGGCCAGGGGCGTGGCCAGCTTGACGTCACTCGTGTCGGGGGCGTCTCTGCCAGTGAAAACAGGCTCCCGAGCTCCATTTTTGGCTGCAACGGCCTCCTGCAAGCCTCTGCCAGTGAAAACGAAGCTTGGGTGGGCTGTGGCGGGCCGGTCCTTCGCTGTTTCCAGGGCAGCCTCATGGGCCAGATCTAAGCACCTCGTGGGCCGGATCTGGCCCGCAGGCCTTGAGTTTGACACCCCTGCTGTAGAGGACATGATGGGGACAAAGGATGATGGAGGACTACTACAACTCCCAGAAATTCAGAAAGACTGGACAGTGGTGAGGGATCAGAAGGCCTCAGGAGATCTCTTACCCTTGAGCCTAACCAAGAAAAACTGACTATATAATAGTAGAATTCTATTTATTTATTTAATATTATTCAATATTTATTGAAGCTGAAGGTAGACAAATACATACTTGGTTTTCCAGGAAGTGGACTTGCATGAACCTAGAGTAATGATAAATTCCATGAGGGGAAAAAAAAAAGGACCGGAAAACCAATCCTAAAAGAGAGATGAAGAGAATTCACCTGTTTAGCTTTGAGTAAAGATAATTTGCCAAGGAAGGCAAAAAAGGCCAAAAAATACTGGATGAAAATACACACTTGGTTAGAGAAAATGACAAAGCATGATATAGATTTAAAACCAGGGTTATTTTTGTTAGGTATATTACCAGAAAATTATGACAAACGGGTTGTATATTTAATACTACATGTGTTGACAGCAGCAAGAATTGTATTTGCACAATATTGGAAAAATGAGGACATTCCTACAGATAGAAATGTAATTAACAAAATATTAGACTGTGCGGAAATGGATAGGTTAACATTAAAGATAAAGGATAAAGAAGATACAGAATATTTTTTAACATGTGATTTGTTTTATAAATGGTTAGACAGTAGAGGTAGAAATTAGAAGCTGGAAGAATATTACTATATACAAGTAAATATTGTTATTATTGATATTATAGGTAAATTGATCCAGACAATACACTGTTTCTTAACCACTCATGTATGTTAAAGACAAATACAAATTTATATATATATAAAAGATAATTTGCCAAGGACATGTTCAGGCAATTACCTAGAGTCAAAAACGGACTTGAAGATACCCATAAAGATAACTGAGGAACCATATCATTCCATTTTCCATTTGTCCATATGTGATAGCAGCATGTCACACAAGTGAAGATCTGATTCTTGCCACCAAGAGCATAGGATACCAAATCATGGATCTCAGTTACAGATTGTAGCTGAACCATAGGAAAAAGCTTTGTAATGGTAAGAACAGTTTGGTTGTAATAACAGAATAACAGAGATGGAAGGGACCTTGGAGTCCAACTCCCTGGCTCAAGCAGGAGACCCTACACCATCCCAGACAAGTGGCTGTCCAGTCTCTTCTTAAAAGCCTCCAATGATGGAGCACCCACAACTTCTGGAGGGAAGCTGTTCCACTGGTTGTAGAGCTAATTAACCAGGAAGATAGCAAATTTTTCTTCACAGAATGTGTTCAAGAGGAAGACAGACATCTTCCAGGGATTTGACCCCTGATAGGACATTGGACTTGAAGGCCTCACTGCTTCGTGCAAAGTCTTCTAGTTGTGATCCAACCATATTCAGAACATTTATGATTCCTTCAGTCCTGGAGCTGCTGGAAAGTCTTTACTCGTTTACACTTGTTAGATCTTTTCTTTCCTGCCTTTCCTTCCACAGCTCCCCTCCTCAGATATAGACAAGATGAACAAGAAATACCTGACCATTGTCAGTTATGTTGGTTGCATCATTTCAGCTCTGGCTTCACTCGTCACCATTGTCTTCCTTTGCTTGAGGTAGGATACGTTGATATTTTGCTCTAAGTTGGGATTTGGAAAGAAGGAAGACTCCGAAGGACTTTAGAAGGAAGTTAGAGTAACACCGAAGGAGGAACAAGCAAAGACACGCAGTGTTTTTCTCAGTGAAGAAGAATACTATGAGATCATGTGCAGGAACATCTCAGCACGCATCAGGAAAAATAATTTTCCCAGCTCTGAGTCACATTGGGTAGCGTGGTGGCTCTGGGCTTGTCGACCGGAAAACTGGCAGCCCAGGTTTGAGACCTGAGCTCCATGTGGCAGGGTGAGCTCCTGTCCTCGCCCCAGCTCCTGCCAACCTAGCAGTTCGAAAGCATGCAAATGAGAGTAGATAAATAGGTAGCATTTTGGTGGGGAGGAAACAGCGCCCCGTGATGTCATGCTGGCCACATGACTAAAGAAATGTCTTCGGACAGTGCTGGCTCAATGGCCTTGAAAGAAGAGATGAGCACCACCCACAGAGTAGCAATGGCTAGTGGAGTAAAATCTGCAGGGACACCTTTTTACCCGAGTCATATACATGGCTGTGAACCCATATAATGATCTAGCCACAAGCTGAAATTTACCATTTTCAGGCTGTTCCCAGTAATCAACAAACCTGTAGGAACTGAGGTGGGATTTTGTGTGAACTTTGTTGTTTCTCCAGGTGGTGGTATTCAAAAATTTTTTACTACCGGTTCTGTGGGCGTGGCTTATTTTGTGGGTGTGGCTTGATGGTCAGGTGATGGTGGGCATGGCTTAGTGGCCATGTGACTGGGCGGGCGTGGCTTGGTGGTCATGTGACTGGGCAGGCGTGGCTTGGTGGCCATGTGACTGGGTGGGCGTGGCTTGG
>QLTV01004244.1:268498-278726 GCA_003457575.1 Thermophis baileyi | reverse complement strand
TCAAATTTTTTTTACTACCGGTTCTGTGGGCATGGCTTATTTTGTGGGTGTGGCTTGATGGTCATGTGATGGTGGTCATGGCTTGGTGGTCATGTGACTGGGCGGGCGTGGCTTGGTGGTCATGCTCTCTAAAGGGCAGTCTTTGCTAGAGAATCCTAGTAAATCCGAGTCTTGAATCAATGCTATTATGCCGTGATTGTATGGCAACTGATGGCCCTGGTTAAATTCCTAAAGGACAGGTAGTCCTCGATTTACAACCACAATTGAGGCCAAAATTTATGTTGCTAAGTGAGACAGTTGTTAAGTGAGTTTTGCCCCATTTTACAACCTTTCTTGCCATGGTTGTTAAGTAAACGGTTGCAGTTGTTAAGTCAGTAACACAGTTGTCAAGTGAATCTGGATCCCCATTGACTTTGCTTATCAGAAGGTTGTAAAACGTGTTCACCCCTGGACACTGCAATGGTCATATACAGGTAGTCCTTGACTTACAACAGTTCATTTAGTGACCATTCAAAGTTACAACACTGAAAAAAGTGACTTATGACCAGTTTTCACCCTTATGACCGTTGTAGCATCCCTGTAGTCACATGATCAAAAGTCCAACGCTTGGCAACTGAGTCATATTTCTGATGGTTCCAGCATCCTGAGGTCATGTGATCACCTTTTCTGACAAGCAAAGTCAATGGGGAAGCCAGATTCACTTGACAATCGTGTTACTAAATTAACAACTTCAGTGATTCACTTAACAAATGTAGCAAGAAAGGTCATAAAATGGGGCAAAACTCACTTCACTATCTCATTTAGTTACAGAAATTTTGGACTCAATTGTGGTCATAAGTCAAGAATTACCTGTATCAAGGTATACTACCGGTACATAAAATTTCAGATTCTGTATATTGCACCAAATCCTAGGACTTTCTTTCTCATCATATCCAACAACCAATTACTGTATTTGGAACAAACCTTAAAGCTGTGCCTTAGAACTCAAATGCAGCCAAGATGCAGACCCAGAATTGAGTCTCCCAAATCTCCATTAAATCGGCTCTTCACATTCATTTTAAGTTAAGCATTTCTTCCTTACTGAGGCTGAAGTTACTATCCCTACAATCGTCTCCCATGTTTGAGAATAAACTTATACATGATTAAGTAGTTAACTTCCTTCAAACTGCTTTAGGTCCTCTCGAGGCACATTGTCTTTTTTTTTTTTTGCACTGTACTGCAAATTTAAGTTCTTAGCATTTTGTGCTTATTCTGGGGATGCTTCGAGGAGGGGGACGACCCTGGCGCTGCTGCTGGGGGCGCTGGACCTCTCGAGCCCAGAGGGAGGGAGGGCGGCGACTGGAACGCTTACCGTCCGGGGACCGCTGGCGAGGCGAGGTAACTCTCCAAGAAGCGGCGGCGAGTAATCCAGAAGCAGCGGCCGAGTGGAGCGTTCAAAGTCCCAGCGAGAGCCGAACGGCCCAGCGGGTGGTGGGTCCAGTTTGTCGGCTCGCTGCCTTGGCAGCTCCCTGGGCCAGCAGCTTTCCTCCCTGGCCCGACAGCGGAGCGCAGCAATGGCCAAGCGCCGGTGCTTTCGCTGCTCTTTGGTTTATGGTGCTGCCCAGCGTGCGCTGGTCCTTCACCTGCCGCTGCCCTTGCCCCCTCCACCGGTGCCGCTGCCCACCTGCCCAGGCAGAAGCCCTGCTGTGGCAGGACGGGGCATCTGCGCGGCTGCTTCAGGCACCCGCCTCCCAGTCATGGGAGTGGCGGTGGCAGAGGTGAGCTCTCAGCACTTTTTCCAGTGGCGGAAAAAAGTTCTGAGGGGGAATCCTCGCTCACCTTTCGCCCACCGCTTGGATTCACCACTGCTTGGAGCTCCAGGTGGCGGGCGGTGGCGGTGGGTCCAGGCGGCGGGTGAAAGGTGAGTGAGGATTCCCCCTCAGCCGCAGAGGCCACCCGGGTAGACTGTGCCCAGAGAGGAGGCTCTCTGCCCCAGCCGCCTCCTCGGCAGCGGCCCCAGCGCTCAGCACTCCCCTGCCAAGGTCCATGGGAGTCGTGGTCGGCCTGGCGGCCCCGTTCCCCACCGGGGAGGGCGCCGCTCACAGATGGGCTGCGAAGCTTGCCGGGCCGCCCCCCCAGTCCCCGCCAGGCTAGCGTCTCCCGAAGCCACCGGGGTTGCGAAGGTGAGCCAGGGCGAGCGTCGGGCGGGGTGAGCAACCAGCGACAGGAGGACCAATTCGGGGGCGTGGCCAGCCGGCCATCGCTACTTGTTCTCCAACCTCCGGGAAATGGCCACCAGCAGTTTGGGGGAACCGGAGCAAACCAGTTGAATACCACCTCTGTCTCACACCCACACACCCACACAACAATGAAGTGTCAGAAACTGAACTTGGTGATAATCGCCGAAGCAAGATTATGGAAGGCTTTTGCAGGATTTCTAAGGTGGATCTTTCTTGAAATTCAGAGCTCAAGATAGATGGCCGTAAGAGTGGGACATTCATCTACCAACTTAGTAGGAAGGAGACACCATAGCATGCAGTCAAAGGAGGGTGGGAGACGGTGAGCATTTGATATACATTTTCTAAGGGTAGATCTGGGGCTGTTTTGGACTTATTTACATAAGTCCCAGGTAGCACAGTGAACAGCAGTTGACTGTGAAAACTGCAGCGCAAAGTATCTGAAAAGCAGCAGGTAATGCAACTGTCCTTGAAAGATTAAGGTGCTCACATTGGGGCCTCATGAAACAGGAAGACATAGGAAAAAGCAGACATTACATTGTCTATGTCCACATGAATCTCCTCTGGACAGCAATTTGGGGGATGGGAGCCTGTGTGCATTGGAAGGATATATGTTTTCTGAGATGGACAGAGGTCGATGACCTGTGGCTGTCCAGTCTTTTGAACTTCAGTTTCCATGAGCCCCAACCAGCACGGCCAACAGCAATGGACTATGAGAATGGCCTGCAGAACAACTGGAGTGAAGCAGGTTAGATAACTCAGGGATCAGGACTTGGGGATCAAATCCTTTCCTACAACAGGTTCTAAGACTTTTCATAACTGCAGCTTGGAGTCTCATACAACCAAGAAAAGAAGCATGATGCTCTTTCTCCTTCACAGGAAAAAGCAGAGAGACCACATCGTCTATGTCCACATGAATCTCCTCTGGGCCATCTTTCTTCTCGACATGAGCTTCCTCATCACGATGCCCCTGGCTCCTACCGGAGGGGACACGGCTTGCAAAGCTAGTGGGATGTTCCTGCACTTTGGCATACTTGCGTGCTTGACCTGGATGGCCATTGAGGGCTACAGTCTCTACCGGCTGGTGGTCGAAGTCTTCAACTCCTACATGAAATGCTTACTTGTCAAGCTGTCCTTAATTGGTTGGGGTGAGTTATAATTTTTTTTTTTGCATCCTTGTTTTGGATTTGTCTTTCACTATCTCTTACTCTGGAACTATTATATTTTTTCTAAGATTTCTTTCCCATTTTGGTACTGGCTTGAACTTATCTTTCAACAATTGTTGTGGAATTGGTGGCTGGATGTGACATTAACTGCAGCTGTTCTCCTCTGCAGGTCTTCCTACACTCATCGTATGCCTAATTTTTGGGATCGATCAGTCCTATTATGGTCGTTTCTCTCTTAAGGTTTATGACTCTCGTGATCAATACACCAACACAACCATGTAAGTCCCTGGGGGATGGAACAAAAATGGCCCCTGCTGTCTATTCAGAAAGATGCATTTCTTCTTGAGGATTAACAGCTATCCACCTCTGGGTAGCTGAGGCTGAGATCCAACATCTGGAGATGTTGTACTAACTGTATTAACGGGATCCCTGGGGGATATGAATACTGTATATAATCAACAACGGTTCCTCTCTATGGCTGATTGACGTATAGGAACCCCAGACTGATCCCATTGTGATCCATGTAGGCTGACCATTTGTAATTTATACATTAATTTATGTAGTTCTAATCCGTGTTTATTCTGGACCTTATCATGATATATACTGTATGTTCCAGAGGGAAAGTGGCCTTCAATTAAAAAAAAGTCTTTATCCTTTAAATTCAGTATTACCAACTCTAGCATTAAAGTCCCCAGAAATCATTTAATCATGGGTTGATGTAACATGTCAGTTAAAGACTGTTCCAGGTTATCCCACTTTACCTGTTGTCTGGATGGCATGTGTAAATGTTCACACAGATTAACATTCTCCCTTTAGGTTTTGAGTTAAATATTTGAATTTCACCTAGATCATAATTTCCTTGATAAATTTCTTCTAATCTCACATCATGATCGTGCTCCATTGCTGGATGGATGGATGGATGGATGGATGGATGGATGGATGGATGGATGGATGGATGGATGGATGGTTGCTCCATTACTGGAAGTTTTCAAGAAAAGATTGGACAACATTTGTCCAGGATAGTATAAGCCCATGGGCAGTAGATTGGACTAGAAGACCTCCAAGGTCCCTTCCAATCCTGAGATTCTATGATTCTATCAAGATGTATTGTGACTAGGCTCATTAAGCCCTCGCTTAGCATGGGCCATCTTTTGATCCCTCGTGGCTCATTATAAAAACACCTGTAGCCAGGTAATGCTATAACATCATTTCCATCAACCAAGTTTCTTGGAGAACGAGGGAATCAGGGAATGAGCAGAGGACACAAAGAGGGTGGGATGCATCACATTCATGATTGGCACTGGAGCATCCTGGAAATTCTTGTTTTTGGGGAAGGTGTCGGCTTAAAGAAACTTTCCCAGCCTATTTGAATGCTCATATTCCAGTTTCCTGCTAGTTAAATAATGTCTAGACTTATCTTTCTGTTTTTTCTCTTCTTCTTCAGCTGTTGGATTACCAAAACGGAGACCAACAATTTCTTGAATTTGGGCTATTTAAGCCTGGTGCTCTTGTTCAACAGCATCATGCTGGCCACCATGGTGTATGAGATTCTCAGGCTGAGACATCGAGAGCATCACTGGGAATATGTGGTGATGCTCCTGGGCCTGAGCTGTGTCCTGGGCATCCCATGGGGGCTGGTCTTCTTTGCATTTTATTCCAGGACCTTCTACTTGGTTGCTGCCTATCTTTTCACCATCATCAACTCTCTCCAAGGTCAGTGAGTATTCCTGCTCCCCTTTCTCTTGAGATCTGCCACTTTATCAGGTTTTGTCCCCTGGATTTTCACGCAACACAAGACAGAGTTGCATTTTGGCTGTGACTTCATCTTTTCAATTCAATCTGAGCTTGTGAAAGTGAAGCAGATCCTAAGAGGATGGGATGATCAAGTTGTTGCTCGTCTAACTTTTCTCCATCATCAACTCCTTCGGGAGTCCTTATAAAATATAAATTTTATAAAATAAATAAAATAAATAAATAAACTCTCTTCAAGGTCACAGGGGGATGACTGCTTCTGGTCTCCTACCTTTGGGCTTCTGTTACGTAATATGGAGGTCACTGCTAACTTAAGATGCATCTTTTCAACCTAATTCAATATTTCCAAAACTTGCAACTTTCAGAGGGATGGATTCTAACTCCAGAATTCTGAATGTTGATGTCCACCCATAGAGAACATTGGCAAGACTGACAAATATTGATCTAATTTGTAAGTGAAGCAAACCCTAGAGCAGTAGTTCTCAACCTTCCTAATGCCACGACCCTTTGGCGCGATGGTGTCATCACGCCGCGACCCTTTGGCGCGATAATGTGGTGTCTCAGTTCCTAAGACCATCGGAAATACGTGTTTTCCGATGGTCTTAGGCGACCCCTGTGAAAGGGTCGTTCGACCCCCAAAGGGGTCACGACCCACAGGTTGAGAACCGCTGCCCTAGAGGATGGTAGGTAGAACCCATGATTTGCTTGGAGAAGTCTTAGATCGACTTCCAGCATCTCGAGGTAGACAAAGGCTTCAAGTAGAATGAATCTCATGGACCTAACCAATCTACCACATATAACAACTGTAGTGGTAAAGTTGGAGCAGCTGGGACTTGAAGAGTAGACAATTCCTATTGGATGATTTGGGGGCAATCATTATCTTATCCCACACTATCAACAGGGTGAGTTTGCAGAGCATGCTAGACTACATAAAATGAGGTAGGTGGTTTGAGGTTCAGTGAGGAAACCCAGGCTACCGTCTTGGCACGTTGGATGAGTTAAATCTGCCGGGAAAACTCCCTACAGTTTTTTTATTTAGTATGCAACGGTTTTCCTGAAAACCATCATTTACTTCCAGTTTTTGATAAAACTGGCCCGTAGCAGCACTGGTTTGCTTAATGACTGTGTCATTTGCTGACAGGAATGGCCTGTATATGCAGAAATTGCCAGCAATCAAAATAAATGTTCTTGACCTCTGAATTTCAGTCCTTCCACAGCATATGATGGTCAACAACCCTCAACCCTGCTGCTATTCTGTCCCTGCATCCCAATTCTCAATTCCTTTCAGGGACTGCTTAACATCTGTGATCTCCTCCTGTTTCTCCAGCTCCAACTCTGTTATTCTATTGTCTACTTTTATTATAAGGTTGTAGTAACAGAATCTTGCAAGTCCGATTACACATCCACCTCCGTTCCTTTATCTTCACATGAACTAGAGAGGTTCCTGTCTGAGATGCTTTCTCAGATTACATTTCTGCCCCGGACTCAAATTCCTTTTACCTATCTGTTGCCTTAGCTGCAGCTTTTCCTCCTTTCCTCAAGGTTATTCCTACAGTACTACATTACCCTGCAGTTCTATCCGTGTGTCCGAATTCCTCACTCCCTTCCAGGAACTGCTTAACATCTGTGGTCTCCTCCTGTTTTTCCAGGCTTCCTCATCTTACTTTGGTACTTGGCCAAAGTGCTGCAGTCTCGCAGGTCGAATTCCATGCAGTGCACGACTTCCAACAGCCTGAAGCTCCAGTCCAGCAGCTCCAGCATCTGACCTTGTCCTGGCCAGGTGGACTTTGGATGTGAAATGTTCATGGGAGGATCTTCCTGGAAACTCAGCCAAACATTTCTTTGGTGGACATGGGTGACTTCACACTTCTGAGTAGCTTCGAGATGACACCGATCTGTTTTCCTTCAATATAGGAAAACTTGACTTACAATAGTTTGTTTAGTGCTTTCAAACTTACAATGGCACTGAAAAAAGTGACTTATGACCGTTTTTCACACTTATAACCATTGCAACATCCTCATGGACATGTGATCAAAATTCAGACACTTGGCAACTGACACATATTTTTGTGACCTTCTGATAAGCAAAGTCAATGGGGAAGCCAGATTTACTTAAGAACTGTGTAACTAACTTAACAACTGCAGTGGTTCACTTATCAACTGTGGTAAGAAAGGTTTAAAATGGGGAAAAACTCATTTAACAAATATCTCTCCTAGCAACAGAAATTTTGGGATCAATTGTGGTCATAAGTCACAATTTGTATTTGTATGGCTCTTCTTTCTAATGTAAATATTTTTTTTTTAATTTTTATCGGATAAAAAGTTGATGAGAGTACATTGAAATTTAAACCACATGTATTAAAGACAAATTTTTATTAGTGCAGGTACCTTCTTAATTATATCTGGACCAGGGGTAGGTTCCAACTTACCTCGCTGCCAGTTCGCTCCCTCCCGCGCCGCGTGGGCACACTTCGTGGGCACGCCTCGCATGCGCGTGCATGCGCAGTAACAAAAAATCTGGAAAAAAAAACAAAGCAAAAAAATATGGCGACCGCATGCACAGTGCCGGAAGTCGGCTTCTGAGCATGCTCAGAAGGAAAAAAAATTTAATTTTTTTTAAAAAAAAAATTTAAAAAAAGACGAAAAAAGATGGCGGCCCCCACGGACCGGCACCGACCGATCCGGTTCGGTGATGTCATTGTGACATCACCAGCGGGCCGCTACCAGCTCGGGAGAACCGGTCTGAACCAGGAGGAACCCACCCCTGATCTGGACAAAATATACTTCAAACAACCATTTGTGTGGTTGTTGTGTGCCGGGCTGAAAAGCTCTGGAGAGGGAAACGAAGCCAGGCTGTACGTGGGGAGTCTGCGGGAAGGGAGTCAAAGAAAGTCACAATGTCAGCCACAACCTTCTTGCACACAAAAAGGGGCAGGGTTGGGATTGAGTACTTGGAGCTGCCACAAAAAGGGGCAGGGTTGGGATTGAGTACTTGGAGCTGCCATCTTGCCTTTTTCGAACTCTTTCCTATGAGTACCCTTGGTTTCAAGGGACGCTTGACTGACCATGTTATTGGATGATATTTGGGGATTTTGTTTTCAGCATTCTTCTATTTTTACAACCTGAAAATATTGTTTGTGGCTATCAGAACGAATATGGATTAATATATATATATATCTATATATGGCCAGTATATCTCCCTTGATGCTGATGATGTTGCTTAGTTGGGTCATGAAACGTCTGCAAGCAAGCTCAAGAGAGCACCAAAGACTCCACAGTTCAACCCTGAGCGACAGTGTTTTTCTTCTATTGGAACCACATATGGGCGTCATACCAGGGGTGGGTTCCACTTACTTTCCCCACCGGTTCGCATTGCGACGTTTTGCATGCGCGCGCTCCCTCCACTCGTGCACGCGCGCGCGTTCCCTCGGGCAATTTGGCTTCGCACATGGCTCAGTAGCTGCAATCAGCCCGAAACACAGCTGAGGAGCTGCTCAGCTGTGAGGAAAAAGGGTCAGTTAAACCGCGGGGGCGGGGGGGGGGGCCCTTTTTCAAGCGGCAGAACAGGAAAAACCTTCCAAACAGTAAAAAAATTCACTAAAAATTCCCAAAAAAAGATGGCGGCGCCCACGGACCGGCACCAACCGAACTGGATCCATGACGTCACCAGCGGGTCGCTAACGGTTCGGGCGATCCAGTCCGAATCGGGAGGAACCCACCCCTGCGTCATACCCTTCAGCATTTAAATGTGAGAAATTGCCAGATTGTATAAAAGGCAGTGATGTGAACTGGTTAGCAGGGATTCCCTGCTTAGTGGGACATTAAAACTGTGTTTCTCAACAACTGCAACTTTAAGATTTGTGGATTTTATTTCCTAGAATTCCCCAGCTAGCATAGCTCGCCTGGGAATTCTGGGAGTTGAAGTCCACACAACTTAAAGTTGAATTCTGGCAGTTGAAGTCCACACATCCTACAGTTGAATTCTGGCAGTTGAAGTCCACACATCCTACAGTTGAATTCTGGCAGTTGAAATCCACACAACTTAAAGCTGAATTCTGGGAGTTGAAGCCCACACATCTTAAGTTGAATTCTGGGAATTGAAGTCTACACAACTTAAAGCTGAATTGTTGGAATTGAAGTCCACACATCCTACAGTTGAATTCTGGGAGTTGAAGTCCACACATCTTACAGTTGAATTCTTGGGTTTGAAGTCTGCACATTTTTGCTGAATTCTGGGAATTGACGTCCTTATATATTAAAGCTGAATTCTGGAAGTTGACCTCCACACATCTTAAAGTTGCTGAGGTTGAGAAACACTGGGTTGGGGGGGGGGTGTCTAAATTAACATGTGGACTAAGAGGCTGTAAGGCAGAATAGTGGCTTAACAGGCTGTGTGCATCCACATTGTATGGCTAGTGATAGGATAACCAATTATAACTTTAAAAAAGCAAACTATGATAACAGACGCTGACCTCTCATCTCTTGATTGGCAAATACTATTCTCTGGCTGTAATACTATTGAAGACTACTACAATATCTTTTTGCTCGAAATCAAAAGAGTCATCAAACTATACGTACCACTAATAACCACCAAAACCAAGAAAAACAAATTACCCATAAAAATAAGGAAGCTTCAATCCAAAAAAAGATCTCTTTGGCGAAAAAACAAAACTGGCTGCATTGCTAACTTTAAAAGCCACTACAAAAATCTATGCCACCAAATAAAGACTGAATGCACCAATTATCACATTAATCAAGAAGAAAACCTTCTACGAACGAAATCCACCCGCGTCTTCTATAACTTTGTAAACAACTAACTCAAAGACTCGAGATCCATCCCACCCCTTAAAGGACCTAATGGTAAAGACTATAACGATGAAACCGTTAAAGCAAACCTCTTTAACACATTCTTCGGCTCAGTCTTTGTAAACAGCAATGGTTCATGCCCAATATTTCCTAGTCGTACCACAAATAATTACAACGATCTAACACAAATTGATTTTACAGAAGATAACGTTGCAAAGGCATTACGCAACCTAAAACCATCTCTATCTATTGGACCTGATGGACTATGTGCATATTTCTTAAAAAAGC
>QLTV01004244.1:224729-238341 GCA_003457575.1 Thermophis baileyi | reverse complement strand
ACTAGTTGCTGTCCAGTCTCTTCTTAAAAACCTCCAGTGATGAAGCGCCCACGACTTCTGAAGGCAACTTCTGTTCCATTGGTTAATTGTCCTCACTGTTAGGAAGTTTCTCCTTAATTCCAGGTTGCTTCTCTCCTTGATTAGTTTCCATCCATTATTTCTTGTTCTGCCCTCTGGTGCTTTGGAGAATAATTTGACCCCCTCTTCTTTGGGGCAGCCCCTCAAATACTGGAATACTGCTATCATGTCACCCCTAGTCCTTCTTTTCTTTAGACTAGCCAAACCCAAATCCTGCAGCCGTTCTTCATATGTTTTAGTCTCCAGGCCTTTTAATTGATCTACCCCCTCCCTCCAGATCAATTAAGTGTTTCTTGGGAAACAGAAAAAAGGAAAAAAGAAAAACTCCAAAAGCTTCTAAGTTAAGAAAATTCCTTCCGAAGATGGTTAATCTGTAGGTCTTTGCACCCAGAGCAGATGTGTCTTACCTTTACAGAATTGTCCCGTAAAGCCGGTCTTACAAGTGCAATTTGCGCTGTTGTCTACAACCGTACACACTCCCTGGTGAAAACAGGGGTTTGGAAGGCAGGGTCCCAAGGTCCTGCGAAGTCTCACCGCTTCCTCTCCGCTGGGTTTACGGACTTCCATCAGGTGATCTAGAACAGAAGGGATCCATCAGATGGTTGGTCACCCGCAGAGAAAACCCCAGTTTCACCCTTCCACTCCAACATTTCAATTTCTCTACACCTGTTACTTATTGCTGGCTCAGTTTCACTTTAGGGCAGGTAGAGCAATTCTTGGAAGTCTTATAAAAATATCCTCCCCATCATGTGCACCTCAATTCTGTACTAGGTATGCATACGTCCTGTGCATTTGGAGGCACCACGTTCAGCTGCACAGCTCCAAACACTAGAAGAGCCGAGGTGGCGCAGTGGTTAGAGTGCAGCACTGCAGGCTACTTCAGCTGACTGCTAGCTGCAGTTCGGCGGTTCAAATCTCACCGGCTCAAGGTTGACTCAGCCTTCCATCCTTCTGAGGTGGGTAAAATGAGGACCCAGATTGTTGGGGGCAATATGCTGACTCTGTGAACCGCTTAGAGAGGGCTGTAAAGCACTATGAAGCGGTATATAAGTCTAAGTGCTATTGCTAGATGGCAGCAGAGTTACTGTTTTCTGTGTTGCTTTGTTGCCATCTAGTGGTCCTTCATCTTTTGCAGCCCATGTCTGCGAGCCTCACACTATCTCCATTGCTAACTTGCTACAAGGTATATGGATGTTATAAACCAGGGGTCCCCAACCCCTGGTCCGTGGACCAGCACTGGGACATGGCCAGGGGTGAAATCCAGCAAGTTCTGACAGGTTCTGGAGAACCGGTAGCGGAAATTTTGAGTAATTCGCAGAACCGGTAGCGGAAATTTTGAGTAGTTTGGAGAACTGGCAAATACCACCTCTGGCTGGCCCCAGAGTGGGGTGGGAATGGAGATTTTGCAATATCCTTCCACCAGGAGTGGGGAGGAAATGGGGATTTTGCAGTATCTTTCCCCTGGAGTGGGGTGGGAATGGAGATTTTGCAGTATTCTTCCACTGGAGTGGGGTGGGAATGGGGATTTTGCAATATCCTTCCCCTGGAGTGGGGTGGGAATGGAGATTTTGCAATATCCTTCCCCTGCCATGCCCACCAAGCCACACCACGCCCACCAAGCCACGCCCACAGAACCGGTAGCAAAAAAAAATTGGATTTCACCACTGGACATGGCATGCCAGAAACCGGGCCATACAAACAAGCAAAGCCTCATCAGAGGGAGTCAGGCAGCACACAAAACCATGCCATCTCTGGCCCACGGAAAACCTCTCTCCACAGAACCGGTTCCTGGTGCCCCAAAGGTTGGGGAGGTGCTGTTTTATAAACGACACTGATGATTTGATTATTTTGCTTCTACACCATCTACTCCATGAAGGCTCAGGACAGCTTACAAGAGGGACTCTCCAAATTTTATAGTACGTCCCATTCCTTTGCAATCTCAAAGGTTTTTCAGGAGGCAACTGGACTTTCTTGTTTTTTTTCTTTGAAGACGTTTTGCTTCTCATCCAAGAAGCTTCTTCAGCTCTGACTGGATGGTGGGGAATGGAATTCTTCAGTCAGAGCTGAAGAAGCTTCTTGGATGAGGAGCGAAACATCTTCAAAGAAAAACCAGAAAGTCCAGTTGCTTCTTGAAAAAAATAAAGCACTTTTGGGACAACCATGACCTGGAGGACTGAGTATCTCCATAGACGTTCCTTTGCAATGGCCTTCCTGGCGGGAGAATTCTGGAATTGAACCTAGAGCAGTGGTTCCCAACCTTTTTTTGGCCATGCCCCATCTAAGCAGCTCTAAAATCCTGATGCTCCCCCCCCCCCGTGACATATAATTCTTACTATTCAAAAAGTGAACTCCTACTCATGCGGAGGAAGCCTAAAAGGCCATTAACTTGGTTTAAACAAGGTTCCAACTGCCCCCATTAAAAATCAAATTGCCCCCCCTGTGGGGCGTGGGCCCCACGTTGGGAACCACTGATCTAGAGGGATCCCAATAGATCCCTGGGTGATGGACTATCACACCTAGTTGCTAAAGTCATGTTGCCCTTGGCAAAGTTAGATTTGTAACAGAAAGGTAAAGGTTCCCCGGGCACATATGTGCTAGTTGTTCCCGACTCTAGGGGGCGGTGCTCATCTCCATTTCAAAGCCGAAGAGCCAGCGCTGTCCGAAGACGTCCCCGTGGTCATGTGGCCGGCATGACTAAACGCCAAAGGCGCACGGAGCGCTGTTACCTTCCCACCAAAGGTGGCCCCTATTTTTCTACTTGCATTTTTACATGCTTTCGAACTGCTAGGTTGGCAGAAGCTGGGACAAGTAATGGGAGCTCACTCCGTTACGCAGAGCTAGGGATTCGAACCGTTGAACTGCCGACCTTTCTGTTCGACAAGCTCAGCGTCTTAGCCACTGAGCCACCGCGTCCCTCTTGTAACAGAAAACAGACACCTAATTCCGAGCTAGCAGGATCTGTGGAACCTCCTACTAGAGGTAGTCCTCAAGTTACGGCAGTTCATTTAGCAACCTTTCGAAGTGACAACAGCACTGAAAAAAGCGACTTATATCAATTTTCCACATGACTGTTGCAGCATCTCCATGGTCACATGATCAAAATTCAGATGCTTTGCAACTGACTCACATTTATGACGGTTGCAGTGTCCCGGGGTCATGTGATCACCCTCTGCAACCTTCTGACAAGCACAGTCAATGGGGAAGCCAGATTCACTTAACAACCATGTTACTAACTTAACAACTGAAGTGATTCGCTTAACAACTCTGGCAAGAAAGGTCGTAAAATGGGGCAAACCTCACTTAACAAATATCTCACCTAGGAAGAGAAATCTTGGACTCAGTTGTTGTCTTAAGTGGAGGACTACCTGAATTGCATGCATTTAATCTCTGATGAACAATGACATTAACAGATTGAACAGTTTAGATGTACAACTGAATGACAATTTTTTTGAGATTGTTTTCCACGTGTCCTTCTGGAGAACCAGGTTATGCATCTCTGGGTGAGAAAAACCTTGGAGACTGGGCCAAGAGACGCTGCTAAGGGAACGGCCAGATAAGAGACGGCACGGCCCACAGCTAGGTGGTGGGTGGGGCAAGCAAGACGTTCAGAAGAGACCCTCCCTAGTTTCTCAGGCCGCAAAGGTCCTGTTAATTGCAAACTTCTGTTAATGTAACTCCACAGTAAGGACAGAGCTAATACTCCTGGTCTTGCTTCTTCTCAAGAATAGCCTAAAGCAGTGGTGAAATCCAAATTTTTTTACTACCGGTTCTGTGGGCGTGGCTTGGTGGGCGTGGTGTGGCTTGGTGGGCGTGGCAGGGGAAGGATACTGCAAAATCCCCATTCCCTCCCCACTCTGGGGCCAGCCAGAGGTGGTGTTTGCCGGTTCTCCGAACTACTCAAAATTTCCGCTACCGGTTCTCCAGAACCTGTCAGAACCTGCTGGATTTCACCCCTGGCCTAAAGCAGGGGTCTCCAACCTTGGCAACTTTAAGCCTGGTGGACTTCAACTCCCAGAATTCCCCAGCCAGCTGGCTGAGGAATTCTGGGAGTTGAAGTCCACAAGTCTTAAAGTTGCCAAGGTTGGATGGAGACCCCTGGGCCCTAAAGGACCAAGGTGGTAGACTTAAGAGGCAGCTGGAGGTTCACCCACCCTCCCTCTAGCCAGCCTTTTCCAAGCAGAAAACCAGAAACTTACAGTCAGAGCTCTCAATTGCAGGGAAGAAGAGAATTGGAACTATAAGCCAGAACATCATAATCATATCCTGAAAGAAGAAGTAAAAGAAGGTATTTATGATCAAGGTCAAGGCTCCTTCAAATTGAAATGAATTCCTGGGCGCTTCGATGGCGCTTTGGTAACCGTATAGAAAAGTTTGCCATCAGAATCTTCTAGCACTCTTTTTTCCGCTTCCCTAGTCTTCTCTTGATGGTCTTCTATCTAATCAAGTCCAACCAACCATGCTGAGCTTCCAGGTTCAGACAAAGTCACCCCATTTCTGCAATCTGAATATTTTAATAGTGTCCCATAATTCTGGGGTGATGGATGCCACACATAATCCTGACTGGATGCAAAGCAACCTGATTCATAATCGAAGAATTTTTTTTTTAATTTGCAATTTTACCCATGTTGGTGGATGATATGTTAAGAAAATATTTAAAAATATATTTATTTAATATTTTTTTTTAAATGCAGATGAAGTATCTGCAATTGAAAAGGGATGGAATTAAGAATGAACAGAGAAGTCAAAGACTTGTTCGCTGATTGCAGCTTCAACCTGCCTTACCTTCATAGTTTTCTTCCCACAGGCTGAATTTGCTTCCCAATAGATGGATCGATCTATGCCCAAGGTGCACCCACCTTGAACTGCAGGTAGCAAGCCAGAGATGGGGGGAAGGTTAAAAAAATTGAGATGGTGGCCATAGCCATGTGACTTAAGCCCCTCCCTCTTTTTAAGGTGCTGAGTGCAAATGACCTACTTAAAATGGGTAGGCTTTGAATAGCCGCCATCTTAACTTTTCTGACTCCTTTGAGCAGAGGACTCTGCTGTGGGCATGGTAGAGGTTGGAGGTCCTTCATCCTGAATAGTTGTGCAACTGAGAACTTTCCTCACTAAGGGTGACCTAGTGACATTCTCAGTTCACTCACACTTCCAAGAACTACAGTCCCACCCTCTTCCTTCAAATCTGGCCACCGTGATATTCATCAGCTGTCTTTCAAAAACACATCCATGGTTAAGAGAACCTTGGCTTATTCAGCTCAACACTTTCCTGCATACTCGAGACACACTGAACCATAAACAACCTTCACTGTTGACATTCACATGGCAGGCTAAGCTACAATAACGGTTAGCTAGTTTGTAGTTCAGAGTGCCATTCAAACACAGCCATCACGAAGAGAGTTGAGGGGAAATTCTCTTCTGTGTTTAGTGACTATATTTAGTGCAACACATTTTGGGTAGATAAATTAACTACAGGTTCCAAAATTAATTTTCTGTATTCTCAGAACATATGGAGCCACAAATGATCAACTTAACCACATTGATGGGTTTGTAGGCCAGAACTGATTAAGATTACTGGGTAGTTTGTGTTTTACAACATCCTAGAGATACAGCCAATTGTATTTACACATGTTTATTCAGATTGACTGAATGTGGGTTACATAATGACTCCCGTCTTGCATTCAGACGTTGCATTGGCTGTTCAGTTAATTGAATCCAGTGTTCTTGGTTCACACAACACAATAAATGATAAACTAATTTCATTGGCTAGTTTTACTAGGTTAGTTTGTGGCTCCTAGTATTCCATTAGGGCAAGCCACATTAACAAATAGCACAGAAGACAAACTGACTATTGCAATATATCTCATCTTAAAATACCTTCTATGCCACAGACATTTTCAAGCCAGCAGTTAGTTTATTAATTGGTATTAATTCAACTTATTTAGCTACCCACTCAATATGTGATTCAGAGAGGCATGCACAATTAAAAGCAACAAATAACCCACTCAGAAAAAATATATAATGAAATATATTGCTCTAATTACAGCCATTGAGATATTATAAAACTCAGAGGCAGCATCAAAATTTTCAACACGTTTGTTCTACAATTACTTAAACCTGAAAAAAAATCCTTCCCCAATCTTAATTTGTATGAATTATTCTGTCTAACAGTACATAAAAGTGTTTTCAACCAATTGTTTCCTAGGCTGGCTGGCCATCATCTTCAAAATATTTTCTAGTTCAACAAAGAGAGGCAATGATAGCCCTAAAAAAAAAAACTCTTTTGCCTTTAAATGCATTTAACTGGTTCAAAACAAGCAAGGATATTCCCATTACATCATCTGGGTGAAATATGATTAAAAATCTGCCTTTCGGACACCTGTTTAAAACAATTAATCTCCTCAACATTTTGAAGGTCAGAGAACCGAAATGGTGAGTGGGAGAGTCTAATTTTGAGAATTGCTCTAACTCAAATGACGGAGATTGTTTAGCTGTCCTGTCTCTTGAACTCTAGTGGAGGACAATCACATCAAAGTTTTAAAAAAGTGATTTAAAAGAGGCTTCTCTTTCAGGAATCCTTCCAATGTAATACCCACAACAAGTCATTCTGGGATTCAGAAGAAATTCAGAGAATAATCCTGCAAAGGGAATTCTTGAAGAATTTTGAAGTAAAAAAAAAAAAAAAAAAAAAAAAAAAAAAAAAAAAAAAAAAAAAAAAAAAAAAAAAAAAAAAAAAAAAAAAAAAAAAAAAAAAAAAAAAAGGAACTGCATCGGTTTCTTTAGTCAATTTCTTGAAGAAGAACAAGTTATTCCAAAACCAAAACTAAAAGCAAACCTAAAACAGGAAGGTGAAAAGATGGACTACACATTAGCACAACCCAAAGGCATTCCTTTGAGGAGATGCAGTGTAATGTTTCACTTACTTGCAAGTAAGCCCTGCTGGACTTCAGAGTAAGGACAAACAGGCTGCTGGCCGTCTCTCTTCCTCACCATAACAGCTGGCAACTCACCAGCATCTATGGGAGATGGCATCGACTTTTCTCAGCTCTGCCCTTATATATATTATCTCCAAACCAGCTGATCCCGTCCTTCCAAGGTTCTTGGGATGACTGTTCCTTTGCCAGATCGAGACCTTCTAACGCCTCTGAAAATACTGTCTAATAACAGCAACCCAAGGCAATAAGCCACTGTTTAGAAGCTGGGTTGTATTTTTGGGTGGTCTGGCTTTCCGGGGTGTAGAAAATTCTTGGTTCTTCCCAACTTTTGATCTCCTCCTCTCTTTTTAAAACTGCTTTGAGAGAGAATCTTCCAGATGTTCCTTTTAGATCTTTGAAGAGAATCAGTGCAAGATTTAAGGCAGACCCACCGCTCTATCTAAGGGGCAGAAATAATCATAGATGAAAATTTTATTTATTTATTTATTTTGCTGAAACCGGTGGCTATGACGAGTTAGGAAAGAAAGAAGGATATACCAGGAAATTAGACGAGACACAACAGTTACCCTTCTCACAGGGACTGGAAGTTCCAATTATTTGGCTAACGTTCAAGTTTCAAACATTTCTTCCTCTGAAGGAGCATGGGTGAGAAAAGAAACAGAATTTTAAAACGTTAAAAAAACGATGATTGCTGCAAGATACGTTTATGACACAGTGGCAAGTCCCATCACAGGCGTTTAGCACGGATGACAAATTTAGAGAGTAGATGCAAAGGGAAGCAAAAGTGAGAATTTGTGTACATTTAGTCCTCAACTTACCAACATTCATTTAGTGACTGTTCGAAGTTACAGTGGCACTGAAAAAGTGGCTTATGACCGTTTTCCACACACCTATGACCATTGCAGCATCCCCATAGTCATGTGATCAAAATTCGTATGCTTGGCAACTGACATGTATTTCTGATGGTTGCAGCATCCTGGGGTCATACGAAAAAAAAAAAGATGGCGACTGCATGCACAGTGCTGGAAGTTGGCTTCTGCGCATGCTCAGAAGGAAAAAAATAAATAAATAAAAATTCAAAAAAAAAAAAATCCGATCGTGACATCACCAGCGGGTCGCTACCGGTTTGGGTGAACCGGTCCGAACCGGAAGGAACCCACCCCTGGCTGTAAGTAATAATGTGTATGTATATTTATTGTTGTTTCAGGTCTACCCTTCTTCTGGGGGGGTTGGCATGTCAAGACTGACTCGAACTTTCACCTATATTCTGTTTCGCTCGCAGCTTGACAAAGAATGGGAGGGGTTGGTGTGGATAGGATTGGAATTCAAGGGTGGGGGGAATGGCATCCAAACTTCATCAGTTCCCATGAGACATTGCTCCCCCCTCAAGGACACCCAGAGCAGATGACACAGCGTGATCGGCTGGTTCCCAAAACAAAATGAACAGAAGTGATTGGTGGACGTAATGGACTGTGGATGGCCCATGGGGAAGAGGGGGAATGAACTACGCGTGCTTTTCGGCAGGAAGCCCAGAGCTGGTTTCGCTTCTTCTGTGCCAATGTGGATTAATTCAGTAAAGTTTGTACTCTTGGTAAAATAATGTCCCAGGACTTTCTTTTTCTGGATTCGCCAGCTGGACAGTTGACACTTAACAACCGTGGTTACTAATTTAACTGCAGTGATTCATTTAACAACTGTAGCAGGAAAGGTTGTAAAACAGGGCAATAGCAATAGCACTTAGACTTATATACCGCTTCACAGTGCTTTACAGCCCTCTCTAAGCGGTTTACAGAGTCAGCCTCTTGCCCCCAACAATCTGGGTCCTCATTTTACGGACCTCGGAAGGATGGAAGGCTGAGTCAACCTTGAGCCAGTCAGGATCGAACTCCTGGCAGTGGGCAGAGTCAGCCTGCAATACTGCATTCTTAACCACTGTGCCACCAGGGCTCCTAGGACAAACTCACTTAACAACTGTCTTGCTTAGCAACAGAAATTTTGGGCTCAGTTGTGGTCATAAATTGAGGACTACCTGTATTAGTACATCAAGAGATCCACTTGAATCAATGCTAGTGTCTCCTTTATTCGTGGCTACAAGAACTTCACAAAATGTTTTATTTTGGAGCGGTGTAATGGCCCACCAATACAGGTTGTCCTAGGCTTATGAACACAATTGAGCCCAACACTTCTGTTGCTAAGCAAGACAGTTGTTAAGTGAGTTTTTGCCCCATTTTGCGACCTTTCTTGCCACAGTTGTTAAGTTGGTAACATGGTTGTTAGGTGAATCTGGCTTCCCCATTGACTTTGGTTGTCAGAACACTGCAACCGTCATAAATATGAAATTCAGTTGCCAAGCATCTGAATTTTGATCACATGACCATGGGGATGCTGCAACGGTCGTAAGTGTGAAAAATGGTCTAATGTCCCTTTTTTCAGGGCCGTTGTAACTTCGAACAATCACTAAATGAATGCTTGTAAGTGAAGAACTATCTGTAATGTGATGACCATTTGTGGCCTTTCCTGTGGGTTTCTGATAAGCAAAATTAATGGGGGAAGATCTGCTTAACAACTGCAGTGATTCGCTTAACGACTGTGGCAAAAAAAGCTTGTAGAATCAGGCGGGATTCACTTAACAACTACGCTGCTTAGCAATAGAATTTCTTGTCGCAGTTGTGAGCTGAGGACCATCTATATTGACTTATTATTGAAGCTTGTTTGCCATTATTTTTCTATTGATGATATAAAAAGGGTGAGGGGAGAATCTGAAATTAAAACAAAACAAACAGGTGAGTTTTATTGATCGCTATTGCAGAGGAAGTGCTGGGCCGTTCTCTTAGAAATCCTCCAGAAATTTCATTCTGTTTTCCTATTTTTGCTTCTTAATATCCCTGTTTCCTCAGCTGGAGCAACTTTAAGCTGGTTGAGGCAAAGGAGCAAACTACGACTCCCAGAGGCCTCTGCTTCCGGAAGCTGGTTGTCATGGAGACGGAGATCAACAGATCTTGCAGGAAAGAGCAGAGACTTGGAGGTCAGTAGGAGGGAAGGGTGACCCATCCGTAGTGTGAATTTAGAAAAGGGACAAGCACGTTTAAGGTCAAATAAACAAGGAGGAACGAAGGGCAAAACTGCTAATGCAATTCACACGCCTTTAACCATCATTGCTTTGTTAGATGCAGGCATGGAAGCATTGACATACTTTCAACTTTTCCAAAGTTTAGAAGCTTGGAAAAAAAAAACGTGCTAGAAATATTGCAATCTTCTCTTTGCACTAATTTATTTTTAAGGGGATGCTTTTTGCTACTTGCTGTGTCTTAAGCCCAGGCTTCAGTTTTGCTTTGAAAATAACTTTACTCTCACTTTCCATCATTTTCTCCTGGTAGTATTTTTTTCTCTCTGTCATTTAGCTTAGAGTCTGTTCTATTTGTTAGCCAAAAACGCTGGAAAGCTGGAAGAAAACTTTGCATTTCTGTTGCTACCGTAGAAACCTTCATTTCTCAACAAAAAGAACAGAAAACAAACAAACTGAAAAATGGGAAGTGGAAATTATAATTATCGAGCTGAAAATGCCTGCGATCTCAGAAATTTTAAATCTCTGAAAGGAGAAATTTAAAAAACAATTTTTCTCTCTCTCTTTAGCCTGTCATATTATTTCCTTAGCAGGGCTTAATTGAGAAACATAACCACAGTGTTGATTACGGATATCTAATCTTAAAATAATCTTCCGGAATAACGGTCGGTATTTTCTACACAAATCATGCTAAATCAAGGATATGCTTGAAGGCTGGTCTCTTTCTTTCTATCTTCTCAAAAGGAAAAGGACAAAATCAGGAGGGAGGGAGGGAGGATTGGGGGGAACAGCTTGACCTGTTGTAAAGTTGCCAGCCCTTTTTTTTAAATATATTTCTGCTTTGCTGTTTACAAACCTCCTTGGAATTCCTTGTTTAAGAAGGGCACGGCGGAAGACGGGGGATGCGTGGAGACAGAGATAAGGCAAACACATCCACGGTTATTCACCCTGATTTGTACTTAGGAAAAAAACAACAACTATAGCTTCAAGGCTTGTCCACAACCGTTATTGAGAGATGGTGGAGCATTTCCTTCCATGAATGCTTCTCCAAAGTTTTTGGATAGTCAAATTTCATCCCATAGAGCTCAATTCCTGAAAGATGTTCATTCACACATGTGAACAAGTGGGTTATGTTGAACCAGGGTTACAGGTTGTCCTCAAGTTACTACCACAACTGAGCACAAAATTTCTGTTGCTAAGTGAGACAGTTGTTGAGTGAATTTTACCCCATTTTACGACCTTTTTTGCCACAGTTGTAAAGTGAATCACTGCGGTCCTTAAGTTAGTCCAGGGGTGGGCTTCAAATTTTTTTAGCAAGGGGTTCTCTGCCCGGTTGCTGGGTGGGTGTGGCCATGGTGGGCGTGGCCTAGTCGGCCTCCTGCCCCACAGCGGGGGAGGGGGGTGTTTTTGCCCTCCCCGAGCTCTGGAGGCTTTCCTTGAGCCTCTGGGAGGGCGAAAACGGCCTCCCCAAGCTCTGGAGGCCCTCTGGAGGCCAGAAACGGGCCTGTTTCCAGCCTTCCCGAACTGTAGGCCTGTTTTTCGCCCTCCCGAGCCTCTGCGTGTGCCCTGCACTTACCTGCATCCAAAACGGGCCGCGTGGGTTCTCCAAACTGCACAGAATCTTAGCTAGAGGTTCTCCCGAACCACTGCGAATCCCCAGCAGCCCACCCCTGAGCTAGTCACACAGTTGCTAAGTGAATCTGGCTTCCCCATCGACTTTGCTTGTCAGAAGGTCGCAAAAAGTGATCATGTGACCCCGGGACACTGCAATAACTATGGACCAGTTGCCAAGCATCTGGATTTTGAGCATGTGACCATGGGGATACTGCAATAATCATAATTGTGAAAAATGCTCATTAGTTGCTTTTTTTCAGTGCGGTTGTAACTTTGAACAGTCACGAAGTGAACTGTTGTAAGTCAAGGACCACCTGTAGTTAGCCACATTTTAGTCTGGTTTATTGGCCAAAAATACCAGTCTGGGAGTTAGTTTATGGTGCAATGTGTCTTATGTCTCAGTGTATAGAATAAAACAATTTGTCGGTGGAACGACTTGCCTCCAGAAGTTGTGAATGTTCCAACCCTGGAAGGTTTTAAGAAGAGATTGGACAGTCATTTGTCTGAAATGGTACAGGTAGTCCTTGACTTACGACCTCAATTGAACCCCAAATTTCTGTTGATAAGTGAGACAGTTGTTAAATGAGTTTTGTCCAATTTTACGACCTTACTTGCCACAGTTGTTAAGTGAATCACTGCAGTTAGTAACACAGTTGTTAAATGAATCTGATTTCCCCCTTGACTTTGCTTCTCAGAAGGTCGCAAAGGGGGATCACGTGACCCCGGGACACTGCAACCGTCATAAATATGAGTCAGTTGCCAAGCATCCGAATTTTGATCATGTGACCATGGGAATGCTGCAAAGGTTGTAAGCAGGGGTGGGTTCTAACTTACCTCGCTGCCAGTTCGCTTCCTCTCGCACCGTGTGGCTGCGCGTGCATTGCGCACCGCGTGGCCGTGCCATGCGCGCGCGCATGCATGTGCAGTGCCAAAAATTTGTAAAAAATCCCCCCCCAAAAAAGCTGAAAACAAGATGGCGGTGCATGCACAGTGCTGGGGACTTGGCTTCTGCGCATGCGCAGAAGAAAAAAAAATAGCAACCCCCCCCCAAAAAAAAATCCAAAAAAAGAAATCCAAAAAAAGATAGCAGCATCCATGGACCGGCACCGACAGAACGTCACCAGCGGTTTGCTACCGGTTCTATAGAATCGGTGCGAACCGGGAGGAACCCACCTCTGGTTGTAAGGGTGAAAAGCGATCATAAGTCATTTTTTTCAGTGCTGTTGTAAGTTTGGTCACTAAATGAACTGTTGTAAGTTGAGGACTACCAGTACATCTATTTCCTGTAGATTTTTTTACTATTCATCCCATTTGATCTTAAAAGGCTTAGGAGTCACGTCCCACCATCCTACGTCCCTTTCTTTCCAGAACTGGGTGACTAGAATGCATCAAAATAACTTCAAATAACTCATCTGCAAGATAAGACTTTTGAAGATTTAGCAGGAAATCCCACAATTTGAGAAACAACTTTCCCAAATATTAACTGATGCCTTGGAAACCTGGTTCCAAAAATAACTGGGCCTTTAAAGATCATGCTGATCACATAGATCAGGGGTGGGGAACCTTGGCCCTTAGAATAGAATAGAATAGAATAGAATAGAATAGAATAGAATAGAATAGAATAGAATAGAATAGAATAGAATAGAATAGAATAGAACAGAATAGAATAGAATAGAACAGAGAATAGAATAGAATAGAATAGAATAGAATAGAACAGAGAATAGAATAGAATAGAATAGAATAGAATAGAATAGAAAATAGAATAGAATAGAATACAGAACAGAGCAGAGCAGAGCAGAGCAGAGCAGAACAGAACAGAACAGAACAGAACAGAATAGAGAATAGAATAGAACAGAACAGAACAGAACACTTTATTGGGCAAGGGGGATTGGACACACAAGGAAATTGTCTTTGGGGGGGAGGG
>QLTV01004244.1:213373-224337 GCA_003457575.1 Thermophis baileyi | reverse complement strand
AAATGGTTGTCCAATCTGTTTTTGAAAGCTTCCAGTGATGGAGCACGCACAACTTCTGAAGGCAAGCCGTTCCATTGGTTAATTGTTAGGAAATCTCTCCTTAGTTCTAGGTTGCTTCTCTCGATTAGTTTCCATCCATTGTTTCTTGTCCTGCCTTCTGGTGCTTTGGAGAATAATTTGACCCCCTCTTCTTTATGGCAGCCCCTCAAATACTCTTGCCATACCATCAAATACCATGCTGGCTCAGGAATTCTGGGAGTTGAAGTCCACAAGTCATAAAAGGGCCATTATTCCCCACCCCTGAAATAGATGAACAATATATCCAGAGAGCGAGGCACATCTTTTATCCTGTAGGTATGATTTTGCTTTCTATGACTTTGTCACCCAGGTTTTTTCAGACAACCTGTGCTGTTATGAGCAGCAAGATGGAGGGCCGAGAGGAAAAATCTGGATCTCCCCAAACGGGAGGTGAGAAAGACTTGCAAAGCTCTTCGAAGCTCACTGATGAAGTCCAAGACCTGGAGAAGCAGCTGTCACGGATCAAAGTCCATGTTCCTAAAGGTGTATGGTAAGCAATATCTAACTTGGAGGTATGAAAGTTAGTTACTGTATTGACCCACTTTCTGGGTTCTCACAATAGCTTGTACCCTAAGCCTACTAAATGGCATGAAATTTCACAATGTGAAATTGATTAGCCCGTTGTGAAAATGCATATTGAAATTGATTAGCACAGTATGAAAATCTATGTTAAAATGTATTAAACCAGGTTAAAATCGACACTGAAATTTATAACATATTGTGAAAATCTACATTGAAATGTATTAGGATGTTGTGAAAATCCATGTTATAGTACGGTGGAAAATCCACAATGAAATTTATTAGCCCGTTGTGAAAATCCACATTGAAATTTATTAGCACAGTATGAAAATCTATGTTAAAATGTATTAAACCAAATTAAAATCGACACTGAAATTTATAACATATTGTGAAAATCTACATTGAAATGTATTAGGATGTTGTGAAAATCCATGTTATAGTACGGTGGAAAATCCACAATGAAATTTATTAGCCCGTTGTGAAAATCCACATTGAAATTTATTAGCACAGTATGAAAATCTATGTTAAAATGTATTAAACCAAATTAAAATCCACACTGAAATTTATAACATACTGTATTGTGAAAATCTACATTGAAATGTATTAGCATGTTGTGAAAATCCATGTTATAGTGTGCTGGAAAATCCACAATGAAATTTATTAGCCCGTTGTGAAAATCCACATTGAAATTTATTAACACATTGAAAATATGCTAAATGGTTGATCTTGGTTAACCATCTTGTATAAACATGGATATCTATTCAAATTAAAGATGGTGCAGTTACCTCCTGTCTCACTCACCTTTTGAAAACTATCTCAATTAATTAACTACAGGTAGTCCTTGACTTACAACCATAACTTAGCCCAACATTTCTGTTGCTAAGCAAAACTTTTGTTAAGTGAATTAGCCCCATTTTACGACTTTTCTTGCAACAGTTGTTAAGTTATTCACTGCACTAAGTTAATAACACAATTGTTAAGTGAATCTGGCTTCCCCATTGACTTTGCTTATAAGAAGGTCGCAAAAGGGGATCACCTGACCCCGGGACACTGCAACTGTCATAACTATGAACCAGTTGCCAAGCGTCTGAATCAGGGGTGGGTTCTAACTTACCTCGCTGCCAGTTCGTTTCCTCCCGTGCTGCGTGGCCGCGCCTGGTGGGCACGCGCGCGCCTTGTGGGCGTGCACATGAGCAGTGCAAAAAAAAAATAAAAAAAATCCCCCCCCAAAAACAAGATGGCGACGTATGCACAGTGCCGGAACTCGGCTTCTGCGCATGCGCAGAAGAAAAAAAAACGGAAAAAAATAATTAAAAAAAAGAATTTAAAAAAAAATCCAAAAAAATCCAAAAAAAGAGATGGCGGTGTCCACGGACCGGCACCTACCGAACCGGTTCTTTGACATCATCGTGAAGTCACCAGCGGGTCGCTACCAGTTCAGGAGAACCGGTCCGAACCGGGAGGAACCCACCTCTGGTCTGAATTTTGATCACGTGGCCATGGGGATGCTGCAATGGTCGTAAGTGTGAAAAATGGTCATAAGTTGCTTTTTTAGTGCTGTTGTAACTTTGAACGGTCACTAAGTGAATTGTTGTAAGTCAAGGACCACCTGTAGTTAGCCATATTTTAGTCTTGTTCATTGGCCAAAAAACCATTCCGGGTGTTAGTTTATGGTGCGATGTGTCCTCTGTCTCAGGAATTTTAGCCATCAGAAAGTGTACTATGAAAATTAGCTCCAGTTACAATATTCTCTCTAGGATCAAATCCTTTGTATCTTTCCGGCTTTGCACACAACATAGCAATAAATATCAACTCCCCGGACATTTAATTTTGAGTTCAGAACTTGTTCATAGATATGACATGGCTGCATAATATGCTTTACTGCCGACAAGAATGGAACCATGTCCATGCAAATTTCTATTTAATGCACAGTACCCAGAAGTCAAAGTTGTTGGTACCTTGCTACTCAACTGTTTTGAAACTCATCGAATTTGGTACTCAATGCGTTTTGACACAAACATTTTGTCCCGGTACTTATCATTTGTTTGGCACTCAATGCACAAGCTAGAACTTCTCGGTGTAGGCTGCCTTGTGACTCACTATATTATTCCTTTTGGGGAAAATTTGTTTGGCACTCCTCGTTTTTGGTACTCAACCAGGGGTGGGTTCTAACTTACCTCGCTGCCGGTTTGCTTCCTCCCGCGCCGCATGGGTGTGCACTTGCTTCGCGCATGTGCGCATGCGCAGTGCCGAAAAATCTGAAAAAATTCCCAAAAAACCCCCCCAACCAAAAACAAGATGGCGACGCATGTGCAGTGCCGGAAACTTGGCTTCTGCGCATGCACAGAAGAAGAAAAAAACCCGGAAAAAATTCCCCCACAAAAAAACCCCCCCCCCAAAAAAAAACACCCCCAAAAAAAGCCGAAAACAAGATGGTGACGCATGCGCAGTGCCGGAAACTAGGCTTCTGCGCATGTGCAGAAGGAAAAACCTGGAAAAAAATTCCCCCCCCCAAAAATTCCCCCCCCAAAAGATGGCGGCGCCCACGGACCCGTACCGACAGAACCGGTTCCGTGATGTCACCGTGATGTCACCAGAGGGTCGCTACCAGTTCGTGTGAACCGGTGCGAACCGGGAGGAATCAACCTCTGTACTCAACGCGCTTCCCAGAACCTACGAGGTACCACTGTAAATACCCAGTTTTGTGGACTGATCTTGTAACTAAAATTACTTATATATTTAGTTCTTTGTCACCTAAAGCTCCCCATGGCACAAACCCACCGTCGGAGACATTTTTTCCTGCCAAATCTTCATGGGATTTCTTTCATCCCCAACCCATCCACCAGGCAGCTTTAATTACATTGGTGTTAAAATAACATTTTCTGCCTTATTCTAACATACCCGAGGCCAGCATCAAAGTAGATATGAGTTTCAATTTTACCAAATTTGGAGCAGTGTAGACAAACGATGCATCTCTCCAAATTTTTTGGACGTGCAAAACGATGCCATTCTTCTCAAAATTAGGAATTTAAACTTCATCGGTCTTGCTCATATGCACTGAACCATGGCAGAAGTATGGCCCGGTAACATCTTGTTTCTCCCACAAATGAGACAGCCTGGGAATTGTGCCAAATTGCTTTTCCCTTTCTTCTGACCTCATTCCTGGCAGACTCAAGGTGTGTGAAATCTCTGAAGTGTTATCACCGTTTGTTTTGAAAGTCAGGGCTACATGGGAACCGAATCAAGTGAGGCAGGAGAGCGATGGACCAAGCGGAAGCCTATCTCATGGCAGCTGTTTTCTGCTGACTCAAGGATGGGTGAAGGTTATTTTAACATGATAGCAGGGGAAAGCACTTAACTGAAGTTCTCCGTTCTTATGCTGTAGGAACTTTAAAAAAAAAAAACTTCAGTGGAATTGCATCAGGAAGTTATTCCCTGAAATCTCAGCAAATACAGGTAATCCTCGACTTACAAACCACAATTGAGCCCAAAATTTATGTTGTTAAGCGAGACATTTGTTAAGTGCGTTTTGCTCCATTTTCTGACCTTTCTAGTCACAGTTGATAAGTGAATCGTTGCGGTTGTTAAGTGAGTAGCATGGTTGTTAAGTGAATCTGGCTTCCCCATGGACTTTGCTTGTCAGAAGGTCACAAAAGGGGATCAGTTGAGTCAGTTGCCAAGCTTCTGAATTTTGATTGCATGACCAGGGGGATACTGCAACAGTCGTAAGTGTGAAAAATGGTCGTAAGTTGCATTTTTTCAGTGCCGTTGTAACTTTGAATGGTCACTAAATGAACTGTTGTAAGTGGAGAACTACCTGTATTTCCTTCTTTGTCTTTCCTGCATATAGTGAATTTGATTGGAGCAAGATTGACACAGCCCACTTGCCGGAGTCCTACAAAACCAACACACCCAAGGAGCAGTTGCTTCTGCAAGTGGCTGATAATTTTCATCGGCAATACGCACACCTTTGCCCGGATCGTGTACCCCTCTTCCTTCACCCAATCAACGAATGTAGCATGGAAGTAAGTCGGGCAAAGAGCTCTAGAAAGGAACTTCCAAGTTGCCCCAAGAATCTATAAAGCCTTAGTAAGACCACACCTAGAGTACTACATCCAGTTTTGGTCACCACACTATAAAAAAGATGTTGAGACCCTAGAAAGAGTGCAGAGAAGAGCAACCAGGATGATTAGGGGACTGGAGGCTAAAACATACCATGAACAGTTACAGGAACTGGGCATGGATAGTCTAGCGAAAAGAAGGACCAGGGGAGACAGGATAGCAGTCTTCCAATATTTGAGGGGCTGCCACAGAGAGGAGGGGGTCAACCTGTTTTCCAAAGCACCCGAAGGCCAGACAAGGAATAATGGATGGAAACTGAACAAGGAGAGATTCAAACTAGAAATAAGGAGAAATTTTCCTGACAGTGAGAACAACCAACCAATGGAACAGAAGTTGCCTTCGGAAGTTGTGGGAGCTTCATCACTGGAGGCTTTCAAGAAGAGACTGGACTGCCATCTGTCAGAAATGGTGTAGGGTCTCCTGCTTGGGCGGGGGATTGGACTAGATGACCTACAAGGTCCCTTCCAACTCTGTTAATTTGTTAAATCTGGAAACTGCAGTTTGATGAACAGGCTGAGAATGGTCTGCTAGAAATGGTTATAATAGAATAACACAGACCCTATACCATTCTGGACAAATGGTTGTCCAATCTCTTCTTAAAAACCTCCAGTGATGGAGTAGCCACAACTTCTGAACTTCTAATCCACTAAATAATTTTTCTCACTGTTAGGAAATCTCTCCTTAGTTCCAGGTTGGGTCTCTCCTTGATGTCTGTGGAGATTCTCCATCATCCAGGTTATCGTTGCCTCAAAGGTGTTCTTTTTTGTCTTCAAAAGGCAACTGGACTGGTTTGTTTTTTTTCTGAGAAGGAAGAAGGAAAACTTTTGCTTCTCATCCAAGAAGCTTCATCGGTTCTGATAGTGAGGGGATGGAAGGAGAAGTTGACCCCCTCTTCTCTGTGGCAGCCCCTCAAATATTGGAAGACTGCTATCATGTCACCCTAGTGTTACACTTGTGTGAAATCTCAGAGTAATTTCCAAGGAGAAGAAATAACTATTCAACCGGTTGATGATGGCCAATTTCCCCCCCAGACCAAAGCACAAACAGCTTCTTTCTTTTCTGTCCATAATTTGTCCTTATCACTCATTTTTTTAGAGACCAATTAGTGGTGTCACCAGAATTATATTTGGGAACAGAGGTGGGTTCCTGCCGGTTCGGACTGGCTCTATAGAACCGGTAGCGGGAATTTCCCCCCGCTCGCCGAACCGGCAGCGATGGCCGGCTGGACACGCCCCCGAACCGGCTCTCTCAGTGGCGCCATAGGCGCCGCCATCTTGGTTTTTAGCACTGCGCAGGCGCGTGAGGAAGCGAACCGGCAGCGAGGTAAGTCAGAACCCACCCCTGTTTGGGAAGTATGAGAGGCACACCCATTTTGAGGGAAACCACTGTCCAGTACCCACAATTCAGCTATTTTGAAAGCTGTTTACTTCCCCATCTCTCTGTGACATCCATTTTTTGCTTCTTGATCAGCTTTTAACAAAATAGAGGAGAACAAACTTTTACGGCCAGCTTGTTAAAAATGCAGAGGATTTTTAATGAAGCAAATCCAAGAACTGAATTTCCAAGAATTCTCTAAGGTGGTTTTCCCAGGAAATTGCAAGGGGGGGGGGGAATAGTGTGTTTATAATAAATACCACAATCTTTCGCTGCTTGTCCTCCACATCCTAATTTGTAAAGTTCTCTTCGATGTTGTTTTTTTTAAAAGTGGAATGTTGTTGAATCTTTCAAAGGACAACTTTTATATTTGCTTATCTGTCGGCAAAGCGGGTGACCTCCCAGCTGCAAAATTATAATGGTGTAAAAGTTGCCCGCAAAGTTCCTCTCTGGCATTATCTGATCAGGATAAGCAGACAATCTGTACATTCCTTCCTGGGATGAACTTCTGCATGTCATTTGCAAAATCTGCTCATCCTTTTGCGTGTAGCGAACAAAGAGCAAACAGCAGCTGGCAAACCTGTTTTTAAAAATATAACTTTTACATGTCGTGAGTTGTTGTTTTTTTTTAAAATAAGCTCAATTATTTTGCAGAGTATCTAGAATGTTATACTGACCTACAAAAACAGGAGATTTTCCCTGAACTTGCTTATCTAGAAACTCACAGGAAATTAACAAGTTGAAACAGACTTTTGAAAACCATTTAAAAAAAAATAACAGAGCATGTGACCAGATTGTGAGATGATAATGGTTAATACAACCCATTTTGAAAAACCAAAGATTAAAAAAAAAACCCCATCAATTTTACCAAACCTTTTTTTCGGGGTTTGGTTGATATTTTGGAAGCATTTATTTTTTTAGCCATGAGGAGCCATAGGCTTTGTGTCATATCCGAGAATGTTTTGTTTATATATTTTGATGCATAATATGGAAATGCTAGAGCTTTTACAACATTTTTTAAAAATGTTCTTTATCACACCTTTATTATTTTTAAAAATAACTCTAAACACACACAATGCTCCTTCCTCCTATTTTCCCCACAACCACAATCCTGTGAGGTGGGTTGGGCTGAGGGTCTTGGTTGAAAGTCACCCAACTGGATTTTGTGCCTAATAGCAATAGCAATAGCACTTAGACTTATATACCGCTTCATAGTGCTTTACAGCCCTCTCTGAGCGGTTTACAGAGTCAGCGTCTTGCCCCCAACAATCTGGGTCCTCATTTTACCCACCTCGGAAGGATGGAAGGCTGAGTCAACCTTGAGCCTGGTGAGATTTAAACTGCCAAATTGCAGGCAGCCGGTAGTCAGCAGAAGTAGCCTGCAGTACTGCACTCTAACCACTGCACCAGAGGTGGGTTCCTCCCGGTTCGCACTGGTTCGCTTGAACCGGTAGCGACCCGCTGGTGACGTCATGATGACATCACGGAACCGGTTCTGTCGTTGCCGGTCCGTGGGCGCTGCCATCTTTTCTTTTTCTTTTTTTAAATTTTTCCCCGGTTTTTTTTTCTTTTGCGCATGCGCAGAAGCCGAGTTTCTGGCACTGCGCATGTGTTGCCATCTTGTTTTCGGCTTTAAAAAAAAAAAAAAAATCCGGGTTTTTTCTTCTTCTGCGCATGTGTAGAAGTTGGGTTTCTGGCACTGCGCCTGCATCGCCATCTTGTTTTTGGCGCACCGGTAGCGGCCCGCTGGTGACGTCCCAATGACATCACGGGTCTGGTTTGGTCGGGTTTTGCCGTTTTTTTTTTGTTTTTTTTTTTTTTTGATTTTTTTTTTGAATTTTTTTTTTTGAATTTTTTCCGGGTTTTTTTTTCTTCTGCGCATGCGCAGAAGCTGAGTTTCCGGCACTGGGCATGCGTCGCCATCTTGTTTCTGGCTTTTTTTTTTCTTTTGGGATTTTTTTGGGGATTTTTTTCCAGATTTTTTTCTTCTTCTGCGCATGTGCAGAAGCTGAGTTTCCGGCACTGCGCATGCGTCACCATCTTGTTTTTGGCTTTTTTATTATTTTTTTGGATTTTTTTTGGCACTGCACATGCACGTGCACAAAGTGCGCGCGCCCACGCGGCGCGCCCATGCATGTGCACAAAGTGCGCACGCCCACGTGGCACGCCCACGCGGCGTGGGAGGAAGCGAACCGGCAGTGAGGTAAGTTGGAACCCACCCCTGCACTGCACCACCGCGGCTCATGTGGGACTGGTGATTGGTTCATAGTCACCCAGTTGGCTTTCATGCCTAAGAAAGGACTAGAACTCACCATCTCCTGTGACTGGCCCAAAGTTTCCCATTTAGCTTTCATGGCTAAGGCAGACTAGAATTCACCATCTCCTGGTGATTGGCTCAAAATCCCCAAGTAAGGCAGGTCTAGAACTCACAATCCCCTGATTTCTAGCCTTCACCTCTAGACCAAATTGGCTTCCTGAGTTCAAATCTCAGCTCAGTTGACATGACATGATGTTTCTTTTTTATCTATATAAATTTTTTATTTTTAATATAATAATTCCATCTTCAGTTGAACAGTGTGTTGTTTGGGTACAAATATCTTTGTTGAACAATAATCAAAATTTGCAATATCATTCGTTACATTGATATTAATTCTACAATATTAAAATAGTAATATTCAACATACTAATCATAATATTTACTTATCTCTTTTAACATATCTTCTTTATTTTGTTTCCCTGTTTCTAACTTCCATTTTTATTATTTAACCATTGATAAAATAGATCCCATATCAGGGGTGGGTTCCTCCCGGTTCGGACCGGTTCTCCCAAATTGGTAGCGACCCACTGGTGATGTCACGATGATGTCACCAATCCAGTTTGATCGGTGCCGGTCTTTGGGCGCCATCTTTTTTTTGAATTTTTTTTGAATTTTTTTTTCCTTCTGAGCATGCGCAGAAGTTGAGTTCCAGCACTGTGCATGCAGTCGCCATCTTGTTTTTGGCTTTCCCCCCCCAGATTTTTTGTTATTGCGCATGCACGCGTGTGCTTCGCGCGCGCGCCCACGAGGCGCACCCACGCGGTGCAGGAGTGAGCAAACCAGCAGCGAGGTAAGTTGGAACCCACTCCTGTCCCATATCATATAGTATTCAGTTTGCTTTTTCTCCTTAATTGCCAACGTTAATCTGTTCATTTCTGCACCTTCTGGTATTTTCCTAATCACATTCTCATCTGTAGATATCTCTTCACTCTTCCAACTTTGTGCAAATACAATTCTAGCGGCAGTTAATACAGTATATGAATAACTAAATATGCATTTTCCTTACTCTATTTTTCGGGTAGAATCCCCAATAGAAATATTTCTGGTTTTAAATCAATATGCTGTTTTATCATTTTTTCCAACCACATATGTATTTTTGTCCAGTATTTTTTTGCATTTGGGCAAGTCCACCACATATGATAATATGACCCAGCATTTTATTTATTTATTTATTTGTTTGTTTGTTTGTTTATCAAACATGTACAAGATAGCAGGTATAGGTATAAACATAAACATAATCAAAGTGAATACAGATAGATGAGGACAATAGGACAGTAGGACAGGGACGGTAGGCACGCTGGTGCGCTTATGCACGCCCCTTACAGACCTCTTAGGAATGGGGTGAGGTCGATTTATTTAATTTATTAATTTAGCCGATTTATCTTTAAACATCTTTGCCAACCGCACTGGTGCAAAATGCCATCTATAATGCCATTCTGATCTTATACAAATGTTCTTTGTATGCAGTTGACATTGTTAATTTATAGTTCCTATCCCACAATTTTTGCCATTTATCTAATTCAATTGTATAACCAAAAATTTTTGCCCATGCTATCATTGTCTCCTTTACTTGTTCGTCCTCCAATTTAAGGTATAATAGGCAGCTATACATTTTTTTTAATCATTTTTTCTTCTGCCCCTCTTCTTAGTATCTTGTCTAGTTCTGTTGGTTCTTTATAAAAACCATATAGTTTTGCATCTTTCTCGTATCTAGAATGTATCTGCACTTGTGAATACCGTGTCAATCCCTTGATCGCTCAATTCTTCTTTATTTTTGACATGACATTATATTTCTGATGAGCTTAGAGTCCTGATTGGTTGATTTATATTTTTTCTTTGTTTGTAAAAGTAACCCAATGGCTTTTTTGTTGCAGAAATTTGTAAGCACAACGGTCCGGCCAACTCTGCTCCCTTACTCAGAGTTATACAACTGGGATAGTGCTGCCCGTTTTGTTTCTGATTATCTCAACATGGAACCTCTTCCTTCTCCACTAGCACCGGTAAGAAATAGGAGCTGCATGTGTGATCTGAAGGTTCCATGGGGGAGCTGACGCAAAGAAGAACTCAAAGCCATGTGGATGTGGTGCTGTTGGAAGGAAAATCCACCTGGTTCAGTTCCAAGCTGGGAGAAAGACGCTGGAAATAAAATGGAGGCTAGAGGCTGATTGGAAACCACCAGAGTTTGTGGTTCTGGGTCAGCTGACAAAATGGAGTTTAGAGTGGGTGGGTTTTATACCTTCTGGCAGTGGTGAAATCCAATTTTTTTTTACTACCGGTTCTGTGGGCGTGGCTTGGTGGGCGTGGTGTGGCTTGGTAGGAGTGGCAGGGGAAGGATGCTGCAAAATCTCCATTCCCACCCCACTCTGGGGCCAGCCAGAGGTGGTATTTGCCGGTTTTGCGAACTACTCAAAATTTCCGCTACTGGTTCTCCAGAACCTGTCAGAACCTGCTGGATTTCACCCCTGCCTTCTGGGTTCCTATGGGGTCATGTAGGGGTCATGGCTGGCTCTACAGGCAAAGGGGGAAATGCAAATCCTAGGTGTTTGGTTGAGCT
>QLTV01004244.1:193188-204851 GCA_003457575.1 Thermophis baileyi | reverse complement strand
GGCAGGCAGATGTCTGCCTGGCTGGTTGAAAGTGCTGAAGAAGCTAGTCACAGTTCTCCTGGCCCAAGCCCTCGTCGCCACTGTTAGATAGTGGGTAGAGATGACAGGAGACAGACTTCCAAAGCAGCTCTTTATTTCAGCTCTTGTATCAGCAACCAGCAAAGAGCAGTCTGACAGCTTGCCCTTTTATAGGGAGCTGTCAGACAGACCAGCCAATAGCGTTTGAGCTTTTTCCCGCTCAAACGCTGGACCTGGTTGGAACCATGTAACACAGTTTAAACAGTTAGAACATAACACCCAGGGTTCAGGAGGCTCTCCTGAAGCCTGGGGAGAGCAAAAATGGCTGAAAAGAAGGCTGAAAATCATGCGCGCGCTGGAGCTGACATAGGGCAACGCCTCGTGTGCCCTCAGATATGGCTCCACGTGCCACCTGTGGCACACGTGCCATAGGTTCGCCATCACTGATGTAGGGTCTCCTGCTTGGGTGGGGGGGTTGGACTAGATGACCTACAATGTCCCTTCCAACTCTGTTATTCTCTTCTGTTCTCTCTCTCCGCTGCAGCTGGAGGAGAAGCCAGTACTGGACCGCCTTCAAGGTCTCCGTGTCCACGCCTGGGTGCTTGTTCTCTCCGGCAAGCGGGAAGTGCCTGAAAGTTTTTTTATTGACCCTTTTACTGGAAAAAGCTACAGCACTGTTGACAATCACTTCCTGGGTATTGAGAGTCTGTGGAACCATCGGAATTATTGGATCAACATGCAGGATTGCTGGAATGGTTGCAGGGTAAGAGTCTGGCTGGGCCTTCCTACTCGGAGGAATCTCAAGGTTCTTTTTTAATTACAAGCCATAGGTTAGAACAGCGGTTCTCAACCTGTGGGTCGCGACCCCTTTGGGGGTCGAACGACCATTTCACAGGGGTCGCCGCGCGCGTTAGCCCGCCATCTTGGTGCCACCGTCACTGCAGGAGTGAAAAGGTCCCGGTTCGGCCGTGCCTGTGGGTCGCCGGACAGCTGGTAGCCCGGACGCCGCCATTTGGGTTCTTCTACCCTCTGCGCATGCGCAGAATGCTTTGCGCATGCGCAGAGGGTAGAAGAATCCCCCGCGGGGAGGGGGCGGGGAGGAGGTCGCGGCGGCAGGGGGGTCGCGGCATTAGAAAGGTTGAGAACCACTGGGTTAGAACCTAGAACACAGAATCCTAAGGCTGGAAGGGACCTTTGAGGTCTTCTAGTCCAGGGTCTCCAACCTTGGCAACTTTAAGACTTGTGGACTTCAACTCCCAGAATTCCTCAGCCAGCAAAGCTGGCTGAGGAACTCTGGGAGTTGAAGTCCACAAGTCTTAAAGTTGCTAAGGTTGGAGACCCCTGTTCTAGTCCAACTCCCTGTTCAAGGCAGGAGACTGTCCAAAGAATAATTTGGCGTTCCAGCTTGAGTCGGGGTTGTGCAAGAATAAATAAAAATGACATCCAGACAGCTGTGAGGAAAGGATAAATATTTATTCCCCAAATCAAAGAGGTTTGCTTTGCAGAGAAAATGGGTACAGAGATATTGCTTTATAGCGTAGCTTGTCCTGGTTGTGGAAATGTGTGCGTTGTTGATTCTAGGATGACACTTGAGGGGCATGGGTACATGCAGACCCCAGAGAAGGGGGTTGATTAAGTCAAGTGTTGTGGATCGAGTCTCTTCGTTTGAACTGTGAGCGTTATAATTACGTTTACATCGTGTTAATTGAGTTTTGTGTGTTTGCTTGTATATGTTTGCAATTTAAAATAAGTGTTTAATTAATTCTGATGTTTGCGTAATTTTAAAGGATTTTGGAGGCTTTGTGGAGACCTGAGTCACTTAACATAAGATTCCCTATACAATATTTCTAACACAGTTTATAAAATTTATAAATTCTTCCCACAAGACCCTATAACATTCTGGACAGAGAGCTGTCCAGTCTCTTCTTGAAGATCTCCAGTGATGAAGCAGGGGTGGGTTCCACTTACCTTCCCTACCGGTTCGCATCGTGATGGAAGTGCGCATCCCCGTCACGTCACGCAAATGATCCTCTGCACATGCGCAGAAGCCTCTGCGCATGCGCAGAGGGTTCTTTGCCAGCCGTGGCGACCGGAGAACCGGTTCAGGGGCATGGCCAGCTGGCCATCGCTACCGGTTCGGCGACCTTGGCCAAATTTCCGCCAACGGTACGCGGTGAACCAGTCCGAACCGGCTGAATACCACCTCTGTGATGGAACAGCTACAACATCTCAAGGCTAGCTGTTCAACTGATTAATTGTTCTCACTATCAGGAAATTTCTCCTTAGTTCCAGGAAGGATCTCTCTTTGATGAGCTTCCACACGTTACTTCTTGTCCTGCCCTTTAACAATTAATTATTAATTTTATTAGTAATTTAATAATTAGATTAACAATTTCATAATTTGATGGCATATTAATATAGTGATATTATTGAACATTACAATTGCAGCAATAAAAAGTAATGTGAATTGAAAAATTAAAAGATTAAAAAAAGATAGAAAGTACAGAACAGAAAGAAAATAGAGAAAGAGAAAAGAAAGGAAAAATAAGAATATAATAAAGAAAAGAAATAGTAACTTCCCCTTCATCCCAACAAGCATAAATAATTTTCATAACTTGTCACATTTTCTTAAAATACTAACATATGATCTCTCCTTCTCATATCCCATCTCTTATCTATAAATAAATCCATAAAGCCCCATCATTTCATTCCTGATGTCAGCCCAAGTCCATAAAGGATTACCAAGGATAACAATATATTTTATCCAGGTCACTCTCTTGATTTCTTATTTGCATATCAATTATTAAGATAGCAGACAGTTTTTTTTGTATGTCCATTTTACAGTAAATCTTTTTCTATATAAGTGTATGTAGCCTGTCATTTTTAAATCTACTTTCAAGTCAGTCGTGATCTTGTCAGATAAAACTTGTTCTTCTTCCATAATATTTTTTAAACATAGTACATCTATCAAAACAGACACTATTAAAATTAACTCCTGGGTCCATTGTTCAACAATACCATTTAATATGTCCAATGCTAAAATAGTTTGCTTCATTCTGTAATTGTAAGTTGAGTTTGAGCAGTCTTTTGAAATTATAATCTTTAGTTCCTTTAGTTCCCTCTAGTGTCCAATTTTTAAAGTCTTATTCTGCTATTCTTTTTAAAAACAATTCTGAAGGAAAGCAACTTGGAAGGAAAGATTCTTTATAAATAATTCCAAAATCTTATTTCATATTTACCTGGATCCTTAGTCCATTTGTAATTTTCTAAAATCAAAGTTTTAATCACCTTTGTGCCATTTATTGCAGAATTATTTTATTAAGTTCTTAAACATGTAGTTAAAACTTTCTTTTGCTAAGGATTGAAGGAAACTCATCCAGTGCTGTAAAATCTTTTGATCCAGAGGTTCCTAATAGCTCAAAAGCACTTAATAAGCTAATTCCAAAAGTGAATGGAAAAGGAAGTAAGCAGACATAATTTCCTTTCAACCATGGTTTGAACAAGCTACATTTTCACTCACCTCCCAAAGCATTTAACCCCCAAAAAATCGATAAAGGAGAATAATTGTAGCTCAGGGTTCAAATGAGGGGTCCTTGGTGCTCACTAAGCTTGGAGAACACCAAGCCCCCCCGCCCCCAGAGACCATTGTGTTACAGTCTCTTCATGAAGAGCAACTGTCTGGAATACTTGTGGGCCACCTCAAGTTCGCTCCTTGTCTGGAGAGCAATCCCAACTCGCCAGCTTCTCATTCTGCCATAGTTGGCTTCGCTTTTTTTCATGGAGCTGTCTTCAATTTGTCGTTTCTTCCCCAGAAATCAGAAATCTCAAGCCTCCACACTTGGAATATTGCATCTAGTTTTGGTCGCCACAATATTAAAAAGATGTTGAGGCTCTGGAAAGAGTGCAGAGAAGAGCGACCAAGATGATGAAGGGGCTGGAGGCTAAAACATACAAAGAACAGTTACAGGAATTGGGTATGTCTAGTCTAGTGAAAAGAAAGACTTAGGGGGTGACATGATAGCAGGAGAAACTTCCTAACAGTGAGAATAATTAACCAGTGGAACAGCTTCCCATCAGAAGCTGTGGGTGCTTCATCACTGGAGGTTTTTAAGAAGAGACTGGACAGTCACTTGTCTGAAATATAGTATAGGGTCTCCTGCTTGAGCAGGGGGCTGGACTAGAAGGCCTCCAAGGTCCCTTCCAGCTCTATTCTGATTGATTGATTGATTGATTGATTGATTAATTGATGCCAAACCTTGTGGTTTCAAACTGAATTACAGAATACTAGAGTTGGAAGGGACCTTGGAGGTCTTCTAGTCCAACCGCCTGCTCAAGCTGGAGACCCTGTACCATTTCAAGTGGCTGTCCAGTCTCTTCTTAAAAGCCTCCAGTGATGAAGCATCCACAACTTCATGTTGTGGGTGCTTCATCACTGGAGATCACACAAACTCAGGTTTCCATTTTCAAGGAAGCCTCCCACCCTAGAAATTTCTGCTAAATTGTTTAGACCAAGTCTATCACGTAAGCAAAATTCTAGAAGTTACTACTTTTCAACTTCTTGTTCTCATTCTACTGAAAAGCTACTTCAGATGTTCTGTTGCAAATGACAAAGCGCAGGGGAGGTGGCAGACCGCTGCAGACCCCAATTTAACATCAAGAACCTTTTGGGTGAGCTGATGTTGGTCTGAACAGAACTATTCCTTGTAGATAATTAACTGGAATCTGTTGCCCTTCTAGGATCTTGAGTTTGATCTCGGAGACCCTGTGCGATGGGAATTCATGCTTCCCAGCACCGACAAACCTTTCCTGTCTCTGCCAGAAATGGAAGAGGAGGAGGATCTGGGTGAAGATGACGTGGAAGATTTGGTAAGGTCTGGGACGACCAAACGTGACTCCTGATACCAACGGTTTGGCTGCTGAGTTTGTGCAATCCAGCTATCCGGATCACTTAATCAGAACAGAGCTGGAAGGGACCTTGGAGGTCTTCTAGTCTATCCCCCCTGCTCAAGCAGAAGACCCTATACAATTTGAGACAAGTGGCTGTCCAGTCACTTCTTAAAAACCTCCAGTGATGAAGCACCCACAACGTCAGAAGGCAAGCTGTTCCACTGGTTCCACTATCTGAAATGGTAGAGTCTCCTGCTTGAGCAGGGCGTTGGACTAGAAGACTTCCAAGGTCCCTTCCAGCTCTATTCTGATTGATTGATTGATTGATTGATTGATTGAATCTTGCACCGATATCTTCATCAATATCAAAACTCAAGGGCAAAATGCATGGGCCATCTCTCTTTCTTCTGTCATGCCTTATTGCCGTAAAGGTAGCGCACCAATGATCAGTAGAAAGTTTCTAAAAATAAAGCAAGAATTTCTGCTCAGAAAGGTAATTCAGGTTGTCAAATGCAGAGCAGGAGTTAGATAACATGGACTTTGGTAGATGAGCATTCTCACAGCCTTGTTTCTTGCATCCTGGTAGATGAAGGAAGAAGAATCAAAGAGTTTTGACATGCCTGCATCTTGGGTGGAGCAGATCCATATATCTCCCAAAGGTATTCTTGTTTTTTTCCATCTTGACCTGTCTTCAGTAAACAAGCTTGGCGAGGAAGTGACAGCAATATGATCTAACCATCTTAGAAGGCATCAGTTTGTAACAAACTGCCTATAATTGCAGGGAGCACATAACTAAGGTTCTTCTCCTTCTCCTTCTCCTTCTCCTTCTCCTTCTCCTCCTCCTCCTCCTCCTCCTCCTCCCCCCCTCCTCCTCTCTGAGGTAGCTTTTCTGCAACTTAACAAGGAGAAAAGGAATCTGGGGTGAAGCTAAGAAGAAAGTCATCATGTTGGACTCACCTGCTAGATTCCAAGGGAAGGTGATCTTTAGCACTCATGGTTTTATGAAGGGAAGGATCGGGATTAGTGTTAGTGTTAGGGTTGGGGTAGGTTCAATATTTGGGATGCATAGGAGGGGTTGGATTATGGAAGAGCTAAGCATAGTTATAGTAAGGTAGAAAAGTTCAATATGGCTTCTCAGGCCAACAAAATATGAAGTCCATGTGTCAGCGTTCCAAGTAATGCACCCATAGAAAGCAGAACTCCGAGGCAGGTAGATTCCTCAAAGAACAATTTTATTGGATACATCATATTGGCACAACTGGTGAAAACCGACTCTGAAAGTTCCCACAGTTTTCACCTAATTAAAAGAGAAAGTTTTCCCCCTTCCCCAAGTCATCAGTCACATGGTCCAATTGAGGTGCTGACTGGTTGCTTGGTTACTTCGCTCCTCCTCTCCCAGCCACCTGTTGGAATGACCTTGGTTCCCACAGGAAAACCTTTTATTTTGACTGCAAAACCCCAGCTAACTATTTCCCTCCCGCTCCCACCTAGTGGCAACCCTGAAGCCTCAAAGACGGCCCTAGCCAGGCGCGCTTCAGGGTTGACAACCATGCATACAGTCAACCTGGTAAGTAGATAACTCAACCAAACCAGTCTGTCACTCTCTTGGAGGCAATCAGGCATCCAAAGTGCAGCTCAGTCGGCAGTTAACCATCAGGCCAGCACTGTTGATAGTCAGGAAAGAAAGAAAGAAATTATATTCCATCAATATTTGGAGAACCTCAGTTTCTCATTCTCACCATGTATGGCTATCAATGTCTTCTCTGTTCTTATCTCTAGAATTTGAGGCCCGCTGTCCTCAAGGCAAGAAATTGATTCAATATAAGAATGCCAAGTTGGAGAAATGGGCCCCATATCTTAATGCCAATGGCCTAGTCAGCCGACTGACACTGTATGAAGATCCAGACTGTACGTAGATTGAAAATTGAAGATCCTTTGGGAGAAGAGTCACGTTCGGTTTGATGTAGTGTTTGGGGATAATTCTCCGTTTGCCTTATAAAAAATTTTATTAAGAGTTTTAAAAATAATAAAGGATAATACAAACCAAATTTAGAAGAAAATGAGAAAAAGAAAAGAAAGATAAAGAATAGAAAGTACAATGAAATGAAATGAAATGAAAGAAAGAAAAGAAAGAAAGAAGGAGAAGGAGAGAAAGAGAGAGAGAGAGAGAGAGAGAGAAGGAAGTAATGGAATGGAACGGGAAAGAAAGAAAGAAAGAAAGAAAGAAAGAAAGAAAGAAAGAAAGAAAGAAAGAAAGAAAGAAAATAAAGATGGGGTTCAGTTCCTACCCGGAATTAAATTCTTGGACCTTTGGACTTGAGATGATTTTATAAGACTTTAAGACTTGTGGACTTCAACTCCCAGAATTCCCCAGTTGGCTGGGGAATTCTGGGAGTTGAAGTCCACAGGTATTAAAATTGCCAAGGTTGGACAGCCCTGGCATATGTAAAATCTGTCAGAATGGTATATATAGTCCACTTTTCCTTAAACTTTCAGAGCAGAGAAATATAAAGTCATTTACATGTTAATTCATACAGTAAGTTTTTAGTCTATTATTAATTCTTGTAATTTTTAATTGTTCCAGCAACTGATAGCTTTTCCTCTGTCAAAGACATGCAGCCACCAGTATGTATGCCTCATCCCTCGTGCCCACTACAAGCTGATTACAGATTAACAGAGTTGGAAGGGACATTGTAGGTCATCTAATCCAGGGGTGAATTCCAATTTACCTCGCTGCCGGTTCGCTCCTTCCCACGCCGCGTGGGCGTGCCGCGTAAGCGTGCCGCGCGGGCACATGCATGCTTTGCGCGCGTGCGCATGCGCATGCGCAGTAACAAAAAATCCCCCCCCAAACAAAAAACAAAACAAAAACAAAGCCAAAAAAAAGATGGCGACCGCATGCACAGTGCCGGAAGTCGGCTTCTGCGCATACTCAGAAGAGAAAAAAAAAAAAAAAAAATATTTAAAAAAAATAATTCAAAAAAAATTCAAATAAAATTCAAAAAAAAAAAGATGGCGGCCCCCACAGACCAGCACCGACTGATCCAGTTCGGTGACATCATCGTGACGTCACCAGCGGGTTGCTATCAGTTTGGGAAAACTGGTCCGAACCGGTCCGAACCCACCCCTGATCTAGTCCACCACCACCACCACCCGTCCAAGCAGGAGACCTTACACCATTTCTGACAAATGGCAGTCCAATCTCCCCTTGAAAGTTTCCAGGGATGAAGCTCCCACAACTTCTGAAGGCAACTTCTGTTCCATTGGTTGACTGCTCTCACTGTCAGAAAATTTCTCCTTATTTCCAAGTTGAATCTCTCCTTGATCAGTTTCCATCCATTATTTCTTGTCTGGCCTTCAGGAACAGGTTGACCCCCTCCTCTCTATGACAGCCCCTCAAATATTGGAACACTGCTATCATGTCTCCCCTGGTCCTTCTCTTCACTAGACTAGTCTTGCCCGGTTTCTGTAACTGTTCTTCCTATGTTTTAGCCTCCAGTCCCCTAAACATCTTTGTTGCTCCTCTCTGCACGATTTCTAGAGTCTCGACATCTTTTTTGTAGTGTGTTGACCAAAACTGGATGCAGTACTCTAGTTGTGATCTAACTAAGGCTTTATAGAGTGGTATTAGTACCTCCCTAGACCTAGATTGTATCCCTCTATTAATGCAGTTTAGGATTGCATTGGCTTTTTTGTCTGCCACTGCCCACTGCTGGCTCCTATTTAACTGGTTGTCCACTAAGACTCCAAGATCCCTCTCACAGTCACTGCTGTTAAGCCTGGTTTCACCCAGTCTATTCTTCTCTTTCCGCCATCAGATACCAAGGTGCTTGAAGTGAAAGAGTGGTTCAAGTACCGCGAAGATAAGTTGGACATTCGAGAATTGAATAAGCAAACCAACATCATAGCAGAGCAATTCCTACCTGGACATGCCCTGGGCCTGAAAGGTATCTGCTCCAAAGAAGGGCCTTGATTCTTGGCAAAGAAGGAAGGGAAGAAAGAACTTCTGCCTCTAGCCTGGGCATTCCTTCCTTCCTTCCTTCCTATTTATTTATTTGATTTTTATCCCATCTTTATTACTTTATAAATTACTAAGGTGGCAAACTATCAGACACAAGAAATTAGGAGCCAGGGTAGAGTTCAAAAGTGCTATGAATTTATTTCATACAAACTATTCACAAGAACCTGATCTACACTAAGGGTCAAGGCAAATTAGAACCAAAAAAGAGTCAACAGACTTCCAGGGGGCCTGGATGTAGGCCTCTTATGGTGGCGTAGAGACTCCAAACTGATGATGCATTTGACCCCGCCCTCGGGCTCAGACGGGTCCATCTCCTATACAAACTTGCTAATACTCCGTGTTCTATCTGTTTTTCCTATAAAAACAACCCAGTGAAGTGGGTTGGACTGAAAGAGAGTTAGAAAGAGTCATCCAGTTGGCTTTTGTGCCTAAGGCGGGATTAGAACTCACTGCCTCCTGATGATTGACCCGAAGTCATCCAGTCAGCTTTTATGCTTCGGGTGGGACTAGAACTTACCATCTCCTGGTGATTGGCCCAAACTCACCCAGCTGTCTTTCATGGCTAAGGCGGGATTAGAACTGAGGTGGTTGCTAAATGGGATCTATCAATATTTGCAGTCTTCTTTTGTCATTATGGCAGTCCTATGTATTACTATATTCATGTGTTTTGCTCCCTTGAGTGTTTTGTAAAAAGTCAGGTTAAAAACAAAATACACAGCTAGTCCCTGACTTACAACTGTTTCCAATAATGGAGAATATTTGTAGCTTAGGGTTGACATGAGAGCTTCATGACCCTAACTAGGTAACTGTGAGCACTGATGATGTTACGTAGTTGGGTAATGAAACGTCTGCCAGAAAACAAGCAAGCTCAGAGAGCACCAAGGACCCCTTACAACAGTTTGTTTGGAGCAATGTTCAAAATTACAACGGCACCAAAAAAAAAAAAAGTGACTTATGACCATTTCCCACACTTACAACCTTTGCAGCATCCCCATAGTCATGTGATCAAAATTCAGAGGCTTGGCAACTGACCCATACTTATGACGGTTGCAGGAACAGAAATGTTGCCTCAATTGTGGATGTAAGTTGAGGACTATCTGTACTCCAAACAGTAACATGTACAATGTGTACACATTATGTACAATGTGCAATTTGCCAGTCTTTGAGCCACCAGAAGAACATCCTGGCATGCATTGTTCTCTCTCTAGAGCAGAGGTCTTCAAACTTGGCAACTTTAAGACTTGTGGACTTCAACTCCCAGAATTCTCCAGCCAGAAGTCTAGGAGTTGAAGTCCACAAGTCTTAAAGTTGCCATGTTTGAAGACCTCTGCTCTAGAAGCTCTACCGTATTATTTGGGCATTGCTAGTTTAGAGCAGGAGAAGAAAAGAAAGAAGGATGGAAATCCCTCATCAGCTCTTCTGTACACTCTCTAACTCAGAGGTCTTCAAACTTGGCAACTTTAAGACTTGTGGACTTCAACTCCCAGAATTCTCCAGCCAGCTATGCTGGGAGTTGAAGTCCACAAGTCTTAAAGTTGCCAAGTTTGAGGATCCCTGCTCTAACTGGAGATTCCATCCTGGACCTCTCTTTGCTTTCCCAGCACATATGTACAAGACCATGGAACCGGAGACCGAGCGCACGATGGAGTTCTACAACGAGACACGGGTGGACGGCCTTCAGAAACGGACAGAAACTTCCCAAGAGATGGCGGAATATTTTGAAGGCCGCTTAGATTTCCTCAGCTACCGTCAGGCTGAGTTTGGCAAAAGAATCAAGAAACCTACCAAGAAGATGGCTACCACCGAAAGCAATGCCCGGCCAATTTTGGTAAGAACAGCTCGTTGGTGGTATTCGGTTGCTGTCCCGTAGTCCTTCAGAGACAAGACTTAGAAGGTAGGAAGCCCCCAGTAGGTACCTTTTGGGAAGGGGTCTTTTGAGGAGGGGTATTGTTGTCATAGATTTCCAGTTCCACCGAAATGGGTTGTTGTGGATATGCAAGTTTCTTCTAAGCCAGGCGTGTCAAACTCAAGGCCCGCGGGCTGGATGTGGCCCGCGAGGTGCTTAATTCTGGCCTGTGGGGCCGCCCTGGAAACAGTGAAGGACCGGCCCGTGGTGCCTCTGCCAGCGCACGCCCCCCCCAGCTCCGTTTTCACTGGCAGAGGGCTGCAGGAGGCTGTCACAGCTGAAAATGGAAGTCGAGCTGGCCACGCCCACCCTGGCCACGCCGAGGTCAAACACAACCCTGATGCAGCCCTCAATGAAATCGAGTTTGACACCGCTGTTCTAAGCAGATTTAATCCAGAATGGAGATGGTTACTCTGAACAGTAGCATCTTACCTGCTTCTGTTGAAGATCCATTTGAAGTTTGTTGAAGTTTCATTTCTCCAGAAGCCATCTAAACACAACTTATCCTCCTTCTATCTCTTTCAACCAAAATTTCTCAATACAACTTTAACAAATTGAGTATTAAATAACCAAATAATTTAGTTAAGCATTGAATGATTATCAATTGAACAATTAATAAATCAGGCACTAATTAACTGTAAATTGATTATATTATTATATTATATTTTTATTGATTAGATAACTTTCTATTGGTTAGATTGATCACTTGATTGGTTAGGTAATATTAATTAACTAAGCATTGACTAATTAATTAAATTAATTATTATTTGATTGGTGAGGTACTATAAACTAATCACACTTTGATTAATTAATTTGTTAGACTGATTGATT
>QLTV01004244.1:141449-158297 GCA_003457575.1 Thermophis baileyi | reverse complement strand
AGTTATTATTATTATTATTATTATTATTATTATTATTATTATTATTATTATTATTATTATTATTATTATTATTATTATTATTATTATTATTATTATTATTATTATTATTATTATTATTATTATTATTATTATTATTATTATTATTATTATTTATTAAATTTGTATGCCGCCCAACTCCCAATTGACTCTAATAATGGGTTTAAAAAGGAAAGGCAAGAGAAAATACAAGCAATTTTGGATAGGTTGGGAAAAAAAGGAAGAACTATTTGAAACTGTCCAGAAAGGATGACTATTAGTCACCAAATCAGCAGCTAACTTTATTAACACTGACAGAGATGGAAATAAAGCTGAATTATGCAAAACAAGGACATTTTGAATTTCCAAATAAATCGGGGAAATGATGGGCACATGACTTACAAAAAGAGAACGAAAGTCAAGCGATACTGACAAGAAGAAAATACTGTAATGACAGGTAATGCAAATGTGCAAAAAGAGTTTCATCAATACTGTACTTTATATACAGGTGAAGAAATATTTCTAGATGAATATTTACGTAAACAGAATTTCCCGACAATCACCAAGAACCAAGCAAATGTTGAATGGACCTATAAAAATAAGAAGCTAGTAAAAAAGACTAAAACAGGAACAGCATCTGCTCCAGAAGGTCGGACAGCCTTACTACAAATGCCTTGAGGATGAACTTTTACAACCTTTAAAATAACTGATGAGTAATATTTTACACAATGGAAAGATTCTGGACAGCTAGAAAGAGGCTAATATAGCGCTAATATTTGAAGAGACTGCAGATCTGACTTTAACAAGAAATCATCAGCCAATAGGGGGGACCTTTGCACAGGTTTGCCTGGTGCACCAATTGCAACCCTACTTGGATCAAGAGGCTCTCCTCACAGTCACCCATGCCCTTGTCACCTCACGGTTAGATTATTGCAACGCGCTCTACATGGGGCTACCCTTGAAGAGTGTTCGGAGACTACAATTGGTCCAGAATGTGGCTGCACGAGCTGTCATGGGTGCACCTAGGTACACCCATATTACACCTATACTCCGCGAGCTGCACTGCCTCCTGCCACATAGCTCCCAGCAACCGGTAAGATCCCACAGGGTTGGGCTCCTCCAGGTCCCGTCAGTTAAACAGTGCCAGCTGGCGGGCCCGCGGGTGAGTGCCTTCTCTGTGGCTGCCCCGGCCCTCTGGAACCAGTTACCTCCTGAGATCCGGACCACCCCCACCCTGCTGGCCTTCTGGAAAGCGGTGAAGACCTGGCTTTTCCGGCAGGCTTGGGGCCGTTGATCTCGCCTCTCTAATTGGCGAGATCTGGCCATGAAACGGTGTGTATGGGTTTTTAACTGTTTTAAAATGTTTTTATTATGTTTTCTTTTAATAGTTTTTTATATTGTTGTGAGCCGCCCAGAGTCCCTTGGGAGTTGGGCGGCATACAAATTTAATAAATAATAATAATAAATAATAATATCTTTACAAGTTAGGGTCAACTCGAGTTATAACAGTTCGTTTAGTGACCATTTGAAGTTACAACACCACTGAAAAAAGTGACTTATGGCAGTTTTTCACACCTACAACTGTTGCAGCATCCCCAGGGTCACGTGATCAAAATTCAGCTGCTTGGCAACTGACTCACATTTACGACGGTCACAGTGTCCCAGGGTCACGTGATCCCTTTTACGACCTTTTGAAAAGCAAAGTCGATGGGGAAGCCGGATTCACTTAACAACCATGTTACTAACCAACAAATGCAATGGTTCACTTAACAACTGTGGAAAGGCTCACTTAACTCTTGTCTCACTTAGCAACAGAAATTGTGGTCATCAGTGGAGGATTAACCGTAATAAGAACTAATGAAAATTGAAATAGAGCAGAAAAAACAAAACAGGAGAGAAATAATAGAAAAAGCTAAAAAGGAAAAAAGGAAAAAAAGGAGAGAGAAAAAAGAAAAAAAGCTATAAAGAATTGGCTTCCTATATTCTTCACAGTCATTACAATTATATTTTAACGTTTCTCTCTATGAAGCAACAATGTGACTCTCTTCTTTCGATAATTTATCCTGTCGAATCCTCAAAACCATAAACCACAAATTCATTCTTTTCATTTTGCACAAAAAGTCCATAAGAGGTTTTCAGACAGCAATAAAAGTCGATATTGTCTTTTCTCTAATCGAAGAAGTTAGTCGAGCCATCTCAACAAGATCAATCTTGTGAGAAGGTCACAAAAGGCGATCATTACACGACCTCGGGACACTGCGTCATAAATATGAGTCAGTTGCCAAGCGTCTGAATTTTAATCACGTCACCTCAAGTTGCTGCAACGGTCATAAGGGTGAAAAAAAAACGGTCAGAAATCACTTTTGTCCCTGCCGTCGTAACTTCAAACAGTCACTCAATCAATGGTTGTAGATCAAGGACTACCTGTATTGCTATTAAAACATTCAAGAAAAATTATTTTAAAAAAACCCCCAAAGTATTTAAACACCCAGTAAATGCCAAGTACAGGGACGGAGAGACCCCGGTGTGACTTCATGCTGAAGCAATCATTTGATTTACCTTTTTGGCTTCTTTGGCTACCGTAGGCTCAACCTCCGAAGGGTTTTCTGAAGCTCCTACAAGAGTGAAATAAAGAGGAACACAAAACATTTTTCCTCAACGGCATTCAGGAATTGTCGTGAAGGAGTCAGATTAACAGATTAAGAAGGGACCTTGTAGGTCATCTAGTCCAACCCCCTGCCCAAGCAGGAGACCCTACACCAGGGGTGTTAAACTCAAGGCCCGGGGGCTGGATCTGGCTCACGGGGTGCTTAGATATGGCCCGCGGGGCCGCCCTGCAAACAGCGAAGGACCGGACCACGGTGCCTCTGCCAGCAAAAACGGAGCTTGTGAGGGCCGCAGGCAGCCCTCCCGACTCTGTTTTCACTGGCAGAGGGTTGCAGGAGGCCGTTGCAGGTGAAAATGGATCTCGGGAGCCCGTTTTTGCTGGCAGAGCGCTCAGGCCACCACAGGCGCCCCCAACATGAGTGATGTTGAGCTGGCCATGCCCACCCTGGCCCCCCGAGGTCAAACACAACCCTGATGCAGCCCTCAATGAAATCGGGTTTGACACCCCTGCCCTACACCATTTCTGACAGATGGCAGTCCAGTCTCTTCCTGAAAGCCTCCAGGGATGAAGCTCCCACAACTTCCGAAGGCAACTTCTGTTCCATTGGTTGATTGCTCTCACTGTGAGAAAATTTCTCCTTATTTCTAGGTTGAATCTCTCCTTGTTCAGTTTCCATCCATTATTATTCCTTGTCTGGACCTTCAGGTGCTTTGTCCATGAAGGAACACCTCTGGGGGTGGCCACTGCTGTTTAAGTCCCTCCCTGGCCATCCTTTGAAGGTGGACCTCTTCCTTTTAAGAAGTTCATATCTCACTGAGCTTCAGAGGGACTTCTAACAGTGGTGGGATTCAATTTTTTTTACTACCGGTTCTGTGGGCGTGGCTTGGTGGGCGTGACATGGCAAGGATACTGCAAAATCTCCATTCCCACCCCACTCCAGGGGAAGGATTCTGCAAAATACCCATTCCCTCCCCATCGCAAGAGCACACCAAAATCCCCGTTGCCTCCCGATCAGCTGGGACTCGGGAGGCAGAGAATAGATGGGGGCGGGGCCAGTCAGAGGTGGTATTTACCGGTTCTCTGAACTACTCAAAATTTCCGCTACCGGTTCTCCAGAACTGGTCAGAACCTGCTGAAACCCACCTCTGACTTCTAAGATCTTTTTTTTTTAATTGACCAAGCAATCATACCTCTCTCATAAAGTACATGGGAGGTTCTCTGACTTTATACACTTACATATATGTTTTCAGCAGCACAAACTGGAGCTCTCTTGGTAAAGGAAGATCTCCATGGAAGAAACTGATGGAGATGGCATTGTTTTTGCAAAAAGCATGCACCTTTTTGAGAAATGTGGGTCTAGAGGTTCGGTAGGGCATTAGGGCACTAGGAAAAGGTCAAGGCTGGAAAACAGGAAAGGTCGGCCATCCTGATAAGCAAGTCAGCTCAGGCAAGCAGACTAGCCCACAGGAGGCAACTGGACTTTCTTGTTTTTTTTCTTTTGAAGACGTTTCGCTTCTCATCCAAGAAGCTTCTTCATCTCTGACTGGATGATGGAGAATGGAAGGATTTATACTTCCTTGCAGACAGCTGTTCATTTGCATCCTTTAGAGCAGTGATGGTGAACCTTTTAGGCACCGAGTGCCGAAAAGGTCACGTGGAAACGTCGCGTGCGCTCGTCGGAGCTGCGCTCCGGAAAAGCCGAACTTCCGGGTTCTAGCGCACATGCGCTCCTGACAATCAGCTGGATGGTGCGCATGCACAGGCTGGTTTTAGGCACTGCCGCGCATACATAGGGATCGTGCTCCGGAAAAGCCGAACATCCGGGTTCTGGCGAGCATGCGCACCCGACAATCAGCTGGCTGGCGCGTATGCACACACCAGTTTTCTGCACTGCCGTGTGCGCGAAGGACAGCTGATCGTCACACGCACATGCACACCAGAAACCTGGAAGACAAACAGGCAAGGCCGCGCGTGCCGGGTGACAGGCTTCATGTGCCACTTTGGGCACGTGTGACATAGGTTCGCCATCACGACTTTAGAGGGTCCTTGAAGCACTTGGAGGTTTGTCTGTGTCCTCAGGGTCACCTGAGTAGTGCTCCTGGTTCCTGGAGTCTGCAATTTTTTCCTCTGGAAATCCGTTCCTACTCCCACACCATTCAAAGGGTGTTCCATCCCAAATTGTATAGCTAAAAGTCTGAAGAAGCTTCTTGAATGAGAAGCGAAACGTCTTCAAAAGGAAAAACAAGAAAGTCCAGTTGCCTCCTGAAAAAGCACCTTTGGGACAACCATGGCCTGGATGACTGAGAATCTCTACAGACTTTTAGCTATACAATTTGGAATGAACACCAGAGTTACCCTGTGATAAGACAGGCGGTCAATAAATTGGATAAATAAGCAAAATAAATCAAGGAATCAACAACATAAATCAAGAGCAACTAAGATGCTTAAAGGCCTGGAGACTAAAACATATGAAGAACGGTTGCAGGATTTGGGTTTGGCTAGTCTAGAGAAAAGGAGGACTAGAGGTGACATGACAGCAGTCTTCCAGTATTTGAGGGGCTGCCACAAAGAGGAAGGGGTCAACTTATTGGATGGATGAAACAATGGATGGAAACTAATCAAGGAGAGAAGCAGCCTGGAATTAAGGAGAAACTTCCCAATGGTGAGAACAATTAACCAGTGGAACAGCTTGCCTCCAGAGGTTGTGGGTGCTTCATCACTGAAGGTTTTTAAGAAGAGACTGGACAGCCATTTGTCTGAAATGGTATAGGGTCTCCTGCCAGAGCAGGGGGTTGGACTAGAAGACCTCCAAGGTCCCTTTCAGCTCTATTCTGATTGATTGAAATGTTATTCAAAGACAGAAGACTGATTTTGTTCATCAGAAAAGGGGCCACTAGATTCTTCCTTCTGTTTTTTTGCCACCAAGGGTCAAGGCCCACTCGCTCTGCACTTTTGTTCGCAGCCAGACAACCGAAACCAGGGAGAGGGGAAGGAATGAATGGAAGGTATGGGTGGCTGGGAGGGAATTGAGGAATTTATGTGCACCGTCTGTGGCCTGGGAGAATCTCGACACCTCAAGGTCGAAGGATGAGAGCCTTCTGAGCCGAGCAGACTCTTTCCCAAAACAAAGAGATTGCACTGGATTGGTGGACACTGAACAGTGGGTGGCCCCGGGGAGGGGGGGAGGAGGGATTTTAACTCTGCAGCTTTTCGTGCGAAAACTTCAGAACTGGCTTTGCTTCTATTGTGCCTCTGTGGATCTATCAGTAAAATTAGACTCTTGGTAAAATGATGTCCGAAGAGTTTCTTTTGTTGCATGTGCCAATGGGACAGTTGACACTATCAAGACTCTTCCAGACTCAAAACCATGGAAAGAGGCCTGTGGCTTGTTCCCCTCCTTCTGAGAATGAAAAGTCTGTGGAAGAAGGTCTCACCTTTATTTTTCCTCTTGGATCTCCACAACAGGACACCCAGAAGCAGCAAGAAGATGAGTGTGCCCACGGCTACTCCAACCCCCACAGGGATTCCGATTCCACTCTCGATATTTTGGAGGGGTGGGCCTGGTTGCCTGCTGTCACCATCGATGTTGGCGATTTGTGATGGCTTCTCACGTCCTGCTTAAACAAGCAACACGAAGTGAGCTGGTAATAACGGACAGCCTCCGAAGAGAAGCTCTTATCTACAGGTAGTCCTCGACTTACGGCCACAATCGAGCCCAACGTTTCTGTTGCTAACCAACAGAAGCGAGTTTTTCCCCATTTTACGACCTTTCTTGCCACAGTTGTTAAGTGAATCACTGCAGTTGTTAGGAATTACGGTTGTTTAAGTGAATCCGGATTCCTCGTGGACTTTGTTTGTCGAAGGTCGCAAAAGGGGATCCCAGGACCCTGGGACACTGCAACCATCATAAATGTGAGTCAGTGGCCAAACATCCGAATTTTGATCACAGACCACGGGGGTGCTGCAATGGTCATAAGTGTGAAAACAGTTATAAGTTGCTTTTTTCGGTGCCGTTGTAACTTTGAGCGGTCACTAAATGAACTGTCATAAGTCAAGGACTACCTGTACTCCTTGCTCCAGAGATACTCTTAGAATTGCAAACTCAACATCCTGGGAGGGTGGAAAAGGGAGAAAAAATATGAAACCCACAGTGAAGACCTCTGTTCTCCCACACCCCATCCCACATCTTAGGCTAATACTATTGCCTCAGTCATTTGCACAAAATCACAACACACATGATGTCATTGTGACTTCTACTGCCCTACCTGCTCTGGTTTCCATGCCAACGTTCTCTGTGAGAGGCAAATTTGTAGCAATAGCAATAGCACTTAGACTTATATACCGCTTTACAGTGCTTTCCAGCCCTCTCTAAGCGGTTTACAGAGTCAGCCTATTGCCCCCAACAATCTGGGTCCTCATTTTACCCACCTCGGAAGGATGGAAGGCTGAGTCAACCTTGAGCAGTCAGAATCGAACTGCTGGCAGCCAGCAGAGTCAGCCTGCAATACTGCATTATAACAGGAAGGAAGGAAGGAAGGAAGGAAGGAAGGAAGGAAGGAAGGAAGGAAGGAAGGAAGGAAGGAAGGAAGGAAGGAAGGAAGGAAGGAAGGAAGGAAGGAAAGAAGGAAGGAAGATAGCATTAGCACTTAGATTTATATACCGCTTCACAGTGCTTTATAGCCATGTCTAAGTGGTTTACAGAGTCCGCATATTGACCCTAACAATTTGGGTCCTCATTTTACCCACCTCGGAAGGATGGAAGGCTGAGTCAACCTTGAGCCTGGTGAGATTTGAACTGCCAAATTGCAGTCAGCTGGCAGTCAGCAGAAGTAGCCTGCAGTACTACACTCTAACCACTGCGCCACCGCGGCTCCTAACAGCAATATTAGATATAAAAAGGTAAAGGTAAAGGTTCCCCTCGCACATATGTGCTAGTCGTTCCTGACTCTAGGGGGCGGTGCTCATCTCCGTTTCAAAGCCGAAGCCAGCGCTGTCCGAAGACATCTCCGTGGTCATGTGGCCGGCATGACTAAACGCCAAAGGCACACGGAACGCTGTTACCTTCCCACCAAAGGTGGTCCCTATTTTTTCTACTTGCATTTTTACATGCTTTTGAACTGCTAGGTTGGCAGAAGCTGGGACAAGTAACGGGAGCTCACCCCGTTATGCGTTACGTTACAATATATCAGATATATTGGAGGTATTTAGGGAGAAATCAATGAAATCTGGAGTTAAATCAATGACATCAGGTTCATTAAGCTCCACTCTGATTGGTTTAGGCTACCTAAACATCTCCTGGTTGAAGTTATGGCATAGTCAACAATTTCTAGGAGAACCTACAGTGACTTGGGTTCACTGACATGCTAAGCCACAAACTGTGGATCATTCCCATAGGAAGGGGAGAAAATTGTTCTATTTACCAAGGATTGTCACCCTAGTTCCATTCCCCTGGCCATATTTATCAACTTCACAGGTATAGTTTCCAGAGTCCTCCTGTTTGATGTTCCTCAAAAACAGAGAAGCTCGGTCTTTCAGAACACTAGTTCCATGTGTCATTAAGCTCTTCTGTCCATCAGAGGCAATCTTATACCACGAAATACGATGGAGGTGTTTGGTTTCCTTCCCCTGGACTCTACAGTCCATGGTGAGGTTTTCCCCTTCTGTTGTCTGGATGGAAGGTGGTGACTGGATCACCAATAGATTTGCAGCTGCGAGGGGGGGGAAAAAGGACAATAATTTCAGTAATCTTGGTGTGCAACTCAGTCAAGGGCCAAAGAAAACCTAAAGGAGAAGGTTCGGTTGATACAGGCTGTATTTGTGAGACACCGCCATCTGCAGATTTTAGTTTGACATGCTGGGACACAAGTTGGCCTACATCAGGGGTGTCAAACTCAAGGCCAGGGGGTTGGATCTGGCCCGCGGGGTGCTTAGATCTGGCCCATGGGGCCACCCTGGAAACAGCGAAGGACTGGCCTGTGGTGCCTCTGCCAGTGTAAATGGAGCTTGGGAGGGCCACATGCGGCCCTCCCGAGCTCCGTTTTTGCTGGCAGAGGATTGCAGGAGGTCGTTGCAACCGAAAACGGAGCTCGGGAGCCCATTTTCTCTGGCAGAGTGCTCGGGCCACCACAGGCGCCCCCAACACGAGGACGTTGAGCTGGCCATGCCCACCGTGGCCATGCCCACCCCGGCCCCCTGAGGTCAAACACAACCCTGATGCGGCCCTCAATAAAATCGAGTTTGACACCCCTGGCCTACATGAAGTGATTAGGTCAAAACTACCCACTGAAATCCATGGCCAAGCTTGGTCACCTTCTAGCACTTAGCTATTATAGCATTTGGGTTTTCTATGAGAGCTGTGATGAAGCTTCCAAGGAGGTGGGACAACACCCCATATATGACTGTGAAGCTGTGAGTTATAATGCCTACATTTCTGGATTGCTCCAGATCAGGGCTGTCAAACTCAATTTCATTGAGGGCCACATCAGGGTTGTGTTTGACTTCGGAGGGCCGGGGGATGGGCATGGCCATGGCCATGGCCATGGTGGGCATGGCCAGCTTGACATCACTCGTGTCGGGGGCACCTGTGGTGGCCAAGTGCTAAGGTAGGACTTCCCTGAGACCCTCCCTCACTCTCATTATAGCCTTCCTTCCTTACTTCCTTCCTTCCTTCCTCTCTTCCTTCCTTCCTTCCTTCCTTCCTTCCTTCCTCTCTTTCCCTTTCTCCTTTCCTGTCCCTTCTTGCATGCTCAAATGCAAAAGGGGAAACATTTCTCCTTTTGTTTTGTTTTTAGTTTGTTTTGATAGACCTCTGCCAGCGAAAACAGAGCCTGGGGGTGTGTGCACGGCCCCCCGCACCCCACTTTCAGCCTGGATGGCCTCCTGCAGCCCTCTGCCAGCGAAAATGCATGTGCCCCCCCCCCCCGAGCTCCGTTTTTGCTGGCAGAGGCACCACGGGCCGGTCGGTTGTTTGCTGTTTCCAGGCTGGCCCCGTGGGCCAGATCTAAGCACCCTTGAGTTTGACACCCCTGCTCCAGATTGTTCACAGAAATTCACTCTTTGATCTACTACGTCTACCATTTTTTTCTCTCCCTAAGTCTTTTAAGAAGCTAATCTCAACTCTACCACCTTCTCCGGGAGGACCCATGGTAGGCTAACTGAATCATGAAAACAGAGAAGTGAAATTAGACTGCAAGTCTTTCTTGCAGAGTTCATGGTTTCCTATAAATTTTTTTTTTTACATTTCCTGGTCTTCATGAGAGAACATAACCATTCAGCAAAAACTCTTCCCCATCATGTTCAGTAAATTGCTGTCTCTGTGCTTCCTGCTTCTGTTTTCAAATTTGACATTTCTACAGGTAGCTATGATTGTGACCAGATTGTATGCCTGCTTTATAAATATGTACAAATATAATTGCATTTGTTGGCAATTATTTTTAATGTCCTGTTAGCCACTCAAGGTCATTCTGGTAAGAGAGTGGCCATATATATATTGATGGCAACATTGATCTAATCAACTATCCACAGATAACCCCATGCCCACATTCCAGGCAGAGTAGCGAATATACTGTATTTCAGGGCTGGGTTCTAACTTACCTCGCTGCTGGTTCGCTTCCTCCCGCGCTGCGTGGCCGCGCCATGTGGGCGCATGCACAGTGCCGAAAAAAAAATTCCCTACCCCCAAAAAAGCCAAAAACAAGATGGCGACGCATGCGCAGTGCCGGAAACTCGGCTTCTGCGCATGCGCAGAAGGAAAAAACCGGACGGGAAATTCAAAAAAAAATGCAAAAAAAAAAAGTTGACAGCGCCCATGGACCAGCACTGACAGAACCGGTTCTGTGACATCATCGTGATGTCACCAGCGGGTCGCTACCAGTTCGGGCGAACCAGTCCGAACCGGGAGGAACCCACCTCTGCTGTATTTACATATTTATTTATTTTGTTTCTTCATTAACGTCTTCATGTTTAAGAGGAACAGGCTGAGAGTTAAGCCCTGGGACACCCTAAAAAAAGGAACTGTGGGATGCACCTCTCCTAAAACATATGAAGAACGGTTGCGGGAATTGGGTATCTCTAGTCTAGTGAAAAGAAGGACTAGGGGTGACATGATAGCAGCCTTCCAATATTTGAGAGGTTGCCACCAAGAAGAGGGGGTCTAATTATTCTCCAAAGCACCAGAGGGCAGGACACGAAACAATGAATGGAAACAAATCAAGGAGAGAAGCAACCTAGAATTAAGGAGAAACTTCCTAACTGTGAGGACAATTAACCAGTGGAACAGCTGGCCTTCAGAAGTTATGGGTTCTTCATCACTGGAGGTTTTTAAGAAAAGACTGGAAAGCCACCTGTCTGAAAAGGTATAGGATCTCGTGCTTGAGCAAAGGGTTGGACTAGAAGATCTCCAAGATCCCTTCCAAGTCTGTTATTCTGTTATTCCATCAATGCCAACTGGAACCAGTTCAGAGGAAGAAGGGGAACCAGGGCACGACTGTGTCTCCCACTCCCAACTGCCAGAGTCTGTCCAGAAATGCAATTGAAAGCTGCTGAAGGATCATGAAGAGCAAGGGTGGATGCACTAACTCCACCCAGTCCCACCAGAGATCATCTGCAAGATGACTCATGCTGTTTTGAGCCTGGGCCTGAAACCCAACTTGAAGGGATCTGATAATCTGCTTCCTGCACGCTTCTCTGAACTTGATGCACAATCACTTTTTGGGGAAAGGGGCAAACCACAATCTACTCTCACCAATGCCAGAACTCAACCACAACTCACCTCCTGGGAAGCTTTAGCCCACTAGAAGGGTATGATGTGATGAGACAAGAGATAAGAGTTAAGATTAAATACAAAATGTTGGAAATGTAAACAGGGATAAGGTACCTTCTTTCACTCATGGTGGTCAGGCCCCAAAGCAAAAAGATATTGGACGAAAATACAGAAATGGCTGCAAGAGTTAACTAAGTGTCAAATAGAACTTAAACCGGAATTATTTCTCCTGGGGATAATTAGAGTGAAATATAATAGAAAGATAAAGTATTCGATGTTACATATAATAACTGTGGCAAGGATTGCCTTTGCTCAGTATTGGAAGAAAGATAGCATACCGCCAGAGGGATTAGTAATTCAAAAAATATTTGATTGCGCGGAAATGGATAAACTCACATTAGAGTTAAAGGGAAAGGATAACTCGGAATATTATGCGGTATGGGAGAAATGGTATGAATGGATAGATAATAGAAATAAGAAATCGAAATGTACATAAAGGAGTAGAACATTTGGAAATAGAATTCTACATTCTAGAATGTAGAATTCATACATTCTAGTTGTATGAATAATGTCACAGATCTGTTAAATTTGTAATAGAGAAAAAGTGCAATAAAAATAATAAAAAAAAGAGTTAAGATAAAAGGTAAGATATAAGATAAGGCAAGACAAGCATGAGAAGACGCTCTTTTTGGTGCCAAATTTTCAGCATTCTGATCCCAGGTAGGGATTAGGTCTGATCCCAAATGACCAGCTGTCTGCAAGGAATATAAATCCTTCCATTCCCCACCATCCTGTCTGAGCTGAAGAAGCTTCTTGGATGAGAAGCGAAACCTCTTCAAAAGAAAAAACAAGACAGCCCAGTTTCCTCCTGAAAAAGCACCTTTGGGACAACCAGCACCTGGATGGCTGAGAATCTCTACAAATCAAGTCTACTCTACCAAACAGTCAGCCCAGATGTGACTAGCACTTTGGCGGCTCAGGGGTATCAGTTGAACTCAGTCTACAAAGTTAGTTTGCGGTAGGTAGTTTAATTTAGTTAGTTTAAATTGCTTATATATATAGTTTATATTGTGGGATTGTGAGTTAATTAATTAAATGTAGGAGAGAGACTGGCAGAGCCAGAGGAAGGAGTCAAGCAAATCAGTTTAGAATCCCTACGTAGCCACAAGAGGACAACAAAGTCCAACCCCACTTGAATACTGTTGACCTTTATCTAGCTTTACTCAGGTGCAAGCTGTTAATCTGAGAAGATTTCTGTGCATAAAGGTAAAGGTAAAGGTTCCCCTGGCACATATGTGCTAGTCGTTCCCAACTCTAGGGGGCGGTGCTCATCTCCGTTTCAAAGCCGAAGAGCCAGCGCTGTCCAAAGAAGTCTCCGTGGTCATGTGGCTGGCATGATTAAATGCCAAAGGCACACGGAACGCTGTTACCTTCCCACCAAAGGTGGTCCCTATTTTTCTACTTGCATTTTTTACATGCTTTCAAACTGCTAGGTTGGCAGAAGCTGGGGCAAGTAACGGGAGCTCACCCCGTTACGCGGCGCTAGGGATTCGAACCGCCGAACTGCCGACCTTTCTGATCAACAGGCTCAGCGTCTTAGACTTGACTTGACTAAGACTTAGTCTTTGAACTTTCTCATGTGTGGATCTGGTTGTTTGGACCTGACATTAAACTATGGACCAGCATGGTAAGACCACACAGAAAATTCCTGCCATGAATTGGAAATCTTACTGTGTGGAAGTGATGAACATATTATTGCTAAGATTTATAAAATGTTATTGAAATTGAATTTGGAAAGTGAATATGTGAAACATTGCATGATTCAGTGGGCAAGGAATCTTGGATATAGCGTGATGATTGAACAATGGGAAAATATGTGGATGAAGGGTTTCATATTTTCAGTAAACTATAATTTAAAAGAAAAATTTTATAAGATGATGTATTGCTGGTATTTAAGTCCAGATAAGTTATCTAGAATGTATAAAGGTATTTCAAATGAATGTTGGAAGTGTAAAAGTAAAGATGGGACTTTTTACCATTTATGGTGGACATGTGATAAAGCAAAGAAATTTTGGAGTAAGATTCATAGTTTAATACAGAAAATTCTTAAAACGAACATAAAGATGAAACCAGAAACTTTTCTTTTGGGTTTAATGGAAAAAGACTTGGAGAAAAAAAAAATTGGAATTTTGATCTTATACATGTTGACGCCAAAAAAATGGAAGGACACTTCGATTCCCACCATGGACGAATGGCTGAAGAAGCTGATGGAGTTGGCAGAAATGGCTAAATGGACCATTTTGAGTAAAGAAAAGAATATAAGTACTTTTGTTGCTACATGGAGACCGCTTCTGGAGTTTGTGGTTGAGATGGAAAAAAATAATACTTTGATTTTGGGTTTTATCGATTAGATTGGTAGATGCTTATAGAAATGGCTAGTTTATATTACTATGAAAAGGCAAAAAGTTATGGTTTGATGTTAATGCTTTATTTTACTCAACAGAGGGAAGTCAACCTTTTTTTTTCCTTTTCCCCAGCCCTTCCTCACCTCTCTTCCCCCTAAGTGTTGTATATTATGATTCCTGATGAATGTATTTTTTTTTCCTTTTGTCTTTTTTTCCTTTTATGTACACTGAGAGCTTATGCACCAAAGACAAATTCCTTGTGTGTCCAATCACACTTGGCCAATAAAGAATTCTATTCTATTCTATTCTATTCTGTTCTGTTCTGTTCTGTTCTATTCTATTCTATTCTATTCTATTCTATTCTATTCTATTCTATTCTATTCTATTCTATTCTATTCTATTCTATTCCATTCCATTCCATTCCATTCCATTCCATTCCATTCCATTATTCTATTCTATTCTATTCTATTCTATTCTATTCTATTCTATTCTATTCTATTCTATTCTATTCTATTCTATTCTATTCTATTCTATTCTATTCTATTCTATTCTATTCTTATTCTATTCTAATTTACTTTTGCATTTTGTATCTTATCTTATAACCTAATAAAATGTTTAAAATTTTTTTTTAAAAAAGGAAAGAAAATTCCTGCCACTTACCAGTGATGTTAACACGTGTTCCGTTTCCTGATCCTGTTCTATTTCCGATCCTGATCATACATACATAGTTTCCCGAATCCTCCACATCTACATTCATTAGTTTAAGAATCACTTTCTGCTTAAATTTCACACAGTATTTTGGGTTCCTGAGCTCCTGGTTGTCTTTGTTCCATGTCACTTCCATCAAACTGAGATTGGCAACTCTGCTAAAACTGCACGTAATTGAGACATTTAGCCCTGCTCTTCTGTCGACGTGTTGTGGAGTCTGATTCACAGCCACATAGGGATTTTCTGCAAAATAATAAAATCATAATCATAATCATAATTTGCACCTGTATTTTAGCCTTGGTTTGGGTTGGAGCAAAGGAAATAGAATTGTGTAAAATATTAAGAGAAGAGTCATATGCTTTACAATTGTAACCCCAAACACACACGCGCACCCACTCACCCACCCACCCACACACACACACACACACCCCTACTGCAACAGATAATTGATGAATTCCTTAAGAACATTTTATTGCTGGAAAAATCGGTCTGCTAAATTTGGTAGCAGATTTCAGAGTAGAGCGGTCCTTGTCTTACAACAGTTCGCTTAGGGACCGTTCGAAGTTACAACGGCACTGAAAAAAAGTGACCACTTCTGGTCATTTTTCACACTTATGACCGTTGCAGCATCCCCGTGGTCAGGTGATCTACATTCGGATGCTTGACAACTGACTCACATTTATGACGGTTGCAGTGTCCCGGGGTCACGGGATCCCCTTTTGCGACCTTCTGACAAGCAAAGTCGATGGGGAAACCAGACTCACTTAACGACCCCATGCTACTAATTTAACAAGTGCAGTGATTCGCTTAACAACTGTGGCAAGAAAAGTCATAAAATGGAGCCAAATTCACTTCACAATTTTTTCACTTAACGATGTAAATTTTGGGTTCATATGTGGTCATAAGTTGAAGGCCGGCTGTATTCTTTATGTAAGTATTTATCAAAAGAACTTCTAAAATTATAAAAAGTACTCTCCAGTATAAAAAATATATTAGAGAGCCAGTTTGGTGTAGTGGTTAAAGCAAGAGAAACAGTGCAGTTTAGATGGTTTGTGTGAGAGAAAGAGGGCGAAGACAGCTCCCCACTAACAGTTCCCAGAATGTATGTTTTATGTGCAAGGAGTCTGTGAATGATGAACAATAAAAGGTACCACAGGTAGTCCTCGACTTATAACCACAATTGACCCCAAACTTTCCATTGCTAAGTAAGACTTTTGTTCAGTGAGTTTTGTCCCATTTTACGACTTTTCTTGACACATTTGTTAAGTAAATCACTACAGTTGTTAAATACACACACACACACACACACACACACACACACAAGATTATGTATGTATGTGTGCATACACACACACACACACAAGGAAAAGAGATCAAGGCACCTTGGAGGCTAATACAACTTCCAAAGATACAGATGGATACACCTGGGTAGTTTTCTTGATCTACAGGTTATGGTAGGAGCCAAGATGGCGCAGGGGTTAGAGTGCAGCACTGCAGGCTATCTCAGCTGACTGCTAGCTGCAGTTCGGCGGTTCAAATCTCACCGGCTCAAGGTTGACTCAGCCTCCCATCCTTCCGAGGTGGGTAAAATGAGGACCCAGATTGTTGGGGGCAATATGCTGACTCTGTGAACCGCTTAGAGAGGGCTGTAAAGCACTGTAAAGCGGTATATAAGTCTAAGTGCTATTGCTATTGCTATCTGTTCAAAACTACATACTTTTTATGTGTGTCATACTATCATGGCCACCATCTTGAATGTCTGAGGACGCCCTGTTGGCAACTGGACAGGAATAGCAATAGTAACAGCACTTAGACTTATATAGCAATAGCAATAGCACTTCGACTTATATACCGCTTCACAGAGCTTCACAGCCCTCTCTAAGCGGTTCACAGAGTCAGCCTCTTGCCCCCAACAATCTGGGTCCTCATTTTACTGACCTCAGAAGAGTCAACCTTGAGCCGGTTAGGATTGAACTCCTGGCAGTGGGCGGAGTCAGCCTGCAATACTGCATTCTAACCACTGCACATCATGGATGGATGGATGGATGGATGGATGGATGGATGGATGGATGGATGGATGGATAGAAGGGAGGGAGGGAGGGAGGGATGGAAGGAAGGGGCGGAAGGAAGGAAGGAAGGAAGGAAGGAGAGATGGATGGATGGATGGATGGATGGATGGATGGATGGATGGATGGATGGATGGATGGAAGGAAGGAAGGAAGGAAGGAAGGAAGGAAGGAAGGAAGGGATAGCAATAGCACTTAGACTTCTATACCGCTTCACAGTGATTTACAGCCCTCTCTAAGCTGTTTACAGAGTCAGCATCTTGCCCCCAACAAGCTGGATCCTTA
>QLTV01004244.1:92086-103585 GCA_003457575.1 Thermophis baileyi | reverse complement strand
ATTTGATAATCCAAAACCTCCTCTAGTTCTTGCATCCTGTAACATTTTTACGTTAATTCTTGCTTTTTTCCCTTGCCAAATATATTTTATTATTATTTTATTAAGATCTTCAAAAAATTTTCTTTCCAATCTTATCGGAATTGTTTGAAACAAATATAATAACCTTGGTAATATGTTCATCTTAATTATAGCTATTCTTCCTATTAATGATAGTTGCAAACTTTTCCATTTTTCCAAATCTGTCTTAATTTGTTGTATCAGCTTATAATAATTATCTTCCTTAATCGTTACACATCTCGCTGTTAAGTGGATTCCCAAATATTTCACTTTCTTTGTAATCTGAATATCTAGTCTCTTCGTTAACTCTTTTTTTTGTTTTTGTTTTTCTGTGCTATACTTCATTAAGATTTTAGTTTTTTCTTTGTTTATTTTCAGACCTGCTACTTCACCATACTCTTCTATTTTTTTTAACAGTTTTAACCCTGTTTCTTGCGGATCTTCTAAAATAAAAACCAAATCATCTGCGAACGCCTGTAATTTATATTCTTCCTTTTTTATCTCCATGCCTTGTATCTCCCTATCCTGTCTAATATTTCTTTTTAATACTTCCAGCATCAATACAAATAATAATTTGCATTATAATAATAATTTGTATTATAATAATTTGGGATTTGTCTTCTTGTGTGGACCCAGCCAACTATAGTTTACTCAAGAAGCCACTATTAAGCAAATCATGGCTTAGATCGGTGAGAACACAGAAGAGGGCAAGATTTTCCTAGAAGCACTGGCTTCACAAAACACAGCAAGCTTTGTGCTTATCGTTTATTGTGACAAATAACGTTTGCAAACATAGCTTGTCTTTAAGGGACAGAAGTAAGATTTTGACTCCAGATTTCTTTTTCTTTTTTAATTGACCTGTGAATTCTGCAAGTGATTTCCCCATTGAGTGAGCAGGAGGGGGGGGGGAACTCCCTGCATTCAAAGGAATACCACAACCACAGAGAAATTAAAGAGCTGTAAAACTTTTATTTTCAAATAGCTTATATCTCATTGTTCTTTCTTAAAATAAAGAACGAAAAGTAAATTACATTGTTCTGAAGATTACACAAGCAATACATATGAGGAAGTTTAAAACAAAAATGGGACAGAACAATTGAAGGCCAGACAAGGAATAACGGATGGAAAGTGATCAAGGAGAGATCAGTTTTAATTTACAGACCTGTAAAGATCACAATCGTGAGGATTTTCATCACCGTCGTAACTGTGAACAGTCACTAAAAATATGGCAATTGCTAAACAAGAAGTACTTGTAGAGGAACAGATCCTGCAGTGAAGCCACTGATAAGAGTGATAAGGAGGGATTCTAATAGGAGTTGCCCCCTTTAATAGTTGGAGCATTTTGTCTATGAATTCCATTCATTCATTCATTCATTCATTCATTCATTCATTCATTCATTCATTCATTCATTTTCACTCCTTCACTCATTCTTGGGGATCCTACTTTTGCAAAATCCCAGACTCCAGATGAAGTTAGCTAATCCTGCACAACTCCTCTGTAGTCTGCCTAGCCATTTTGCAGGCTTGGAGCAAGCAAGGGCGAAATTGTTTCTTAGCAGTTCAGCAAACCATGCTTCCCGGAGAGATCTCTTTTCAGCCTAGCTTGACTTTGCCTCGCCATGCCCAGAGACACCAATCCAACAGATAAAAAGCAGTGAAGTAGAGAAGAGATGGCCTTTTCCTTCGTAGAAGAGAGGTTTTCCATTCCATAGAACATAGAATCATAGGGTTCTCGGAGATCATCTAGTCCAGGGGTCTCCAACCTTGACAACTTTAAGCCTGGCGGACTTCAACTCCCAGAATTCCCCAGCCAGCTTTGCTGGCTGGGGAATTCTGGGAATTGAAGTCCCCCAGGCTTAAAGTTGCCAAGGTTGGAGACCCCTGTTCTAGTCCAAGGCAGGAGGTCTCATACCATCCCAGTCAATCAATTCTTGGGCAGCTTAGTCATCACATTCTTCACCCAACGCTCCTCAGCTTTAACACATACTTTTTTGCCGTTCTTCATCTCAAGCCTACAGGGAAAAGAGAGAAGAGGAAGTGGTTTCAACCCTGAACGTCCCAGTGATGGGTTTTCAAATATGGGAACTCAGATGAGCCCAAAAGGCTCTGTCTCTTTTGTGGCACGGATGTGACATCACAATGTGGATACAAAATAGGCAGAGGCGTGTCATACAATATATTTTTTTCTCAGTTCACCCTGCTGATGCCTGATTGCTTTTAATCAGCCACCGGACAACCTGTGACCTGTTGGGTGCACATATACTGTAGGTTTGTGCCATTTCCCCTCCCCTCGTGATTCTCAGGAGAATCCTGGTGAAACCATGACCTCTTTCTCCTTCTCTTTCTCCCCCTACCTCTCCTTCTCTCCTTTCCTCTCCATCTCCTTTTCCCCTTCCTCTCCTCCTTCTCCTCTTCCTCTCCTTCTCCTTCTCCCCTTTCCTCTCCTTCTCCTTCTCCATCTCCTTCTCCTTCTCCCCTTCCTCTCCTTCTCCTTCTCCTTCTCTCCTTTCCTCTCCTTCTCCTTCTCCATCTCCTTCTCCTTCTCCCCTTCCTCTCCTTCTCCTTCTCCTTCTCCCCTTCCTCTCCTTCTCCTTCTCTCCTTTCCTCTCCTTCTCCTTCTCCCCTTCCTCTCCTTCTCTCCTTCTTCTCCTTCTCCTTCTCCCCTTCCTCTCCTTCTCCTTCTCCTCCCTCTCCTTCTCCTACTCTCCTTTCCTCTCCTTCTCGTTTCTCCTTTCTCTCCTTCTCCTCCTTCTCCTTCTCCTCTTTTTCACTAATCAATACACCAGGGAATGAAAACCTGTTCTTTGAAAGTTATGGACTGAAATCTCTCACCCTGACCCAAAATAGGTTGGTGAACGGATGTTTTCGCATTTCCAGTCCAGGGCTAAGAGGAAATCACCCAGCCAGTTTCTGTGCCTGAAGGAGACCTGGAATTCATGTTCTCCCAAGTTGTAATCCAGCACTGTTTCATTCCTAACCCACCTGACTGTCAAATTCACATTACACTATTCATGCAGTGTTCGATTAATGTTTTGCTCTGCTAAGCCTTCACATCGGAATATTTGCAACATTTGATTCAATTAAATGAGAGTCAGAATTCTGATCCTCAACATGAATGCTACTCAGCTGAACTTTAATTTTAAAAAAAGAGGGGAAACTTTTGGGATACTCACACCACAGCATTCAACAGCATGCAATTGTTACTAGTTCTTCTGTAAAATGATATTTTTCTTAAAGGCAGAGGTTTTCCTTTTCTAACAGCGTAGCAACATTCTTCTGGACAGCTGGGACATCTCCCTAAAAATCAAAGGAAGAGATTGAAAATTACTGCCATAGAACTGTTAGAATTTATCAAGACGTCAGGAAGCAAAGACAATTCACATCTAAGGAGTAGACTAATTCATTACAGGCAGTCTAGTTCTTCAGAACTGAAGAAGCTCCTTGGATAAGAAGTGGAATATCTTCAAGCAAAATAAAATAAAAAAAGGTCCAGTTGCCTTTTGAAAAAGCACCTTCGGGACCTGGAATTGCTGCTTTAATGTGCCATTCAACAATTGAAAAGTGTCATTTGCCACATTACTGACAAAAATGAAAAAAGAAAAAAAAAAGCTAGGGTGTATTCTGCTTTTAATTGGCTTTCTGCACCCATGTAAAACACCCTCAGATCAAACTATCATTACAGTCAAAGGCCAGCATAAATGTAACTATCCTGCTTTCGCAAATAGGGATCTTTTAGGACAGGGGTCTCCAACCTTGGCAACTTTAAAACTTGTGGACTTCAACTCCCAGAATTCCTCAGCCAGCAAGCTGGCTGAGGAATTCTGGAAGTTGAAGCAGAACAAATGTGTAGTTGTATCCAAGGCAGCATCTCGGTCTGAGCTGAAACAAAAGCAGAACTTGCACCCTCTAGGACAGGGGTCTCCAACCTTGGCAACTTTAAAACTTGTGGACTTCAACTCCCAGAATTCCTCAGCCAGCAAGCTGGCTGAGGAATTCTGGAAGTTGAAGTCCACAAGTCTTAAAGTTGCCAAGGTTGGAGACCCCTGCTCTAGGACTTTATAAATCTCAAAGAGCAGTTTCGATTCCTTGTGATTCCCTGGTGCCATCCCTTCAATTCAATAGGTAAGTAGAAAAATCCTACCAAAAATACATATTTTGGAACAAACTTATAAACAGAGACATGATGGTTACTCACCTGCTATGGGTTGATAATAGAAAGCCAAGATCAGGATGATCAAAAGAGCAAACTTCAGATTAGCCATGATGGGTGAACAGCAAATGTATCTGGAGAAGGTCTTCCGTAGCTGTTTTTCTCCCTTCTAGGGTGGGATGGCTAGAGACATGGAGTTGCAAGGTTAATATATACCTCCAAGGACAGCTTCACTTCTCCCCAGATTCCCAAGACCACTCCAATATTCCATTTCACAGAAAACTCACAAAAAGCAATGGATGGCATTTCACCACTTTGAAGAAGTGAAACCAAACTGGGACCTCTCCGATGATTTTGCTGAGCAATGGATGGAAACTCGTTAAAGACAGACCCAATCTGGAACTAAGGAGAAATTTCCTGAGAGTGAGAACAATTGATAAAATGGAATAGATTGCCTCCTGAAGTTGTGGGCGCTCCGTAGCTGGAGGATTTCAAGAATAAACTGGACAACCATTTCACCAGGATAACAGAATAACGGAGTTGGAAGAGGGACCTTGGAAGTCCTCTAGTCCAACCTTCTGCTCAGGCAGGAGACCCTATACCATTCCAGGGTGTCCAGTCTCTTAAAAGCTTCCAGGGATGGAGCACCCACAACTTCTGAAGGCAAGCTGTTCCACTGGTTAATTGTTCTCACTGTTAGGAGATTTCTCCTTGGTTCTAGATTGGTTCTACAGAGGAATTATTGAGTCTGTCATCTGCACCTCTATAACTGTCTGGTTTGGTTCTGCAACCCAACAAGACAGACACAGACTTCAGAGGATAATTAGAACTGCAGAAAAAACAATTGCTACCAACCTGCCTTCCATTGAAGACCTGTATACTGCATGAGTCAAAAAGAGGGCTGTGAAAATATCTACAGACCCCTCACATCCTGGACACAAACTGTTTCAACTCCTACCCTCAAAACGACGCTATAGAGCACTGCACACCAGAACAACTAGACACAAGGACAGTTTTTCCCCAAACGCCATCACTCTGCTAAACAAATAATTCCCTCAACACTGTCAAACTATTTACTAAGTCTGCACTACTATTAATCTTCTCATCGTTCCCATCACCCATCTTCTCCCACTAATGACTGTATGACTGTAACTTGTTGCTTGTATCCTTACAATTTATATTGACTGGTTCCTACTATGATTTGATTTCTTATTTGTACCCGGACTATCATTAAGTGTTGTACCTCATGATTCTTGACGAACGTATCTTTTCTTTTATGTACACTGAGAGCATATGCACCAAAGACAAATTCCTTGTGTGTCCAATCACACTTGGCCAATAAAAAATTCTATTCTATTCTATTCTCTCCTTGATTAGTTTCCATCCATTGCTTCTTGTCTTGCTCTCAGATGCTTTGGAAAACAGGTTGACCCCCTCTTCTTTGTAGTAACCCCTCAAATATTGTAACATTGCTATCCGGTGGGCTGCCACAAAGAATAGAGGTCAACTTATTTTCCAAGATACCAGAAGGATGGTATACCTGGTTTTCTAGCCTTGAGCAGAGGGTTGGACTAGAAGACCTCCAAAGTTCCTTCCAGTCCTATGATTCTATAATAATTTGGTATCTGCTGGAGCTCTTAAAAGATTTCAGATGGGGGCCTTGAAGAGCAACAGGAAAGAAAATGTGGCAGATCAGTTGAATCTTTGTTAGAGTCAGCCATTGGGATGAAAGAATGGAATTACACTGAGTAAGACAGGCCATTTAGCATTTCAGAGTGGACAATGGGAACATGTTGCTAATATCACAGAGCTATCCCTGTGTGTTGGTTACAAAGCTAGACTGACATCAGAGAGATTCAGATTCAAGTTCTCTCTTAGTCATGGGAGTTCCCTGGAGGACTTGGTCCAGTCCCTCCTGCCCCAGAGACAGGGTGACTTAGGGATGAAGGTGTTGGGCTAGAAGTGAGGTGTGTATCTTTGCATCTGTTCTTACATTTGTTGGATGGAGCAGGAGGGGAGGAGAAGAAAATTGAGAAGATGCAGCGGTTGATACTTATCTTAACAACCGTGTCCATTCATACAACAATTTATTCCTGTGTTAAGATATAGCTATGTCACTGTTGAAGACAAAACTATAGTGTTAAAACTCTTGATGGCTTGTAGTTCTGGAGTTTCTGATTGAAATTGTTTTTGTAGTCCTTCCTTACAAGAAAGGCTATCTTAAGAGCCAACTTGGGATACTATTACTGGATGGAATAACCTTCAACTGATTTAAGGCCATCAATCTTGAAGTTTAGCATTGACGCATCTGGGCTATGCTTCAGAAAAAATGTTGTCATAGTAACTGGTTTGGGTGTTTAAGGTCTACATCATGGGTGTCCAACCTTGGCAACTTTAAAACCTGTGGATTTCAACTCCCAGAATTCCCCAGCCAACACGACTGGCTGGGGAATTCTGGGAGTTGAAGTCCACAGGTCTTAAAGTTGCCAAGGTTGGACACCCCTGGTCTACATTGTCTATACCCCTGGTCTACATTGTTGGACATCCCTGGTCTACATTGTCCCTGGTCTACATAGGCTACACCTCTGGTCTACATTGCCTATGTTTTATATGTAAGCAAGTAAGAAGATGGGTATCAGATGAAAACAATCCACAGAATGAGAGCGAGGGCGATGTATAGTAGATGAAGATGGTGGACTAGGAGAAGGGAGGTCTATCTTTTAGTCCTTATTTGTTCATGGAAGCTCTCCGAATGTCTTTGGGCCAGTCCCTATCAGGCACAAAAAATCAGGTCCACACATGAAGGTCCAATTTAACTGATTTATTGCTACTCATGCCTATGCACAGGAATTTTCTCAACTAATGGCTCGTACTTCTTGGGGTTAGATAACAGTCAATGGAATTCAAGGGAGGTTGGATATCAATTGCTTGTGGCTACATAGGGATTCCAGGCTTATCCCTCTTTTGAGTCCACTCCCAGGTTCTGCCACTCCTTCTCCTACAGTTCCACTCAGATTACAGATTAACAGAGTTGGAAGGGACCTTGCAGGTCATCTAGTCCAACCCCTTGTCCAAGCAGGAGACCCTACATCATTTCTGACAGATGGCAGTCCAGTCTCTTCTTGAAAGCTTCCAGCAATGAAGCTCCCACAATGTCTGAAGGCAAACTGTTCCATTGGTTGATTGCTCTCACTGTTAGAAAATTTCTCCTTATTTCTAGGTTGAATCTCTCCTTGATCAGTTTCCATCCATTATTCCTTGTCTGGTGCCTTGGAAAATAGCTTGACCCCCTCCTCTCTGTGGCAGCCCCTCAAATACCAAAACACTGCTATCATGTCTCCCCTGGTTCTTCTCTTCACTAGACCAGCCATGCCCAGTTCCTGCAACTGTTCATCGTATGTTTGAGCCTCCAGTCCCCTAATCATCCTGGTTGCTCTTCTCTGCACTTTTTCTAGAGTCTCAATATCTTTTTTATAGTGTGGTGACCAAAACTGGATGCAGTATCCACTCTCTGAACCTAGAACCCGTAAGGTGCCGTAGCAGAGGTCCCGGATTAAGGAGCAAGGAAACTCAGGTTCTAGGTCCCCTACCCTCCACCTCAGAAGCTCCTTGGAGGCCGGTCCTCCCTTCTCAGCCCAAGAGACAGGCTGGAGTAGTGTTGGTGAAAAGCAAAAAGTCTAAAACCACAGAAACTCCCTGGAGACTATCCAGTTTTGAGTTTCATGTCAGCTGTGGAAACTCCCTATGGGATTATTTTCTTAACCCAGTTTGCTTCATAGGGTTATTGTTGAGGAGAACAATGAGAGGATAGAGCACCACATATCCCCCTCTCAGCATCATTTGATTAACACGGACTCTTCCTATTCTTAGGAAAGGCCTGAAGATTTGACGGCGCCATCTTGCCTGGAGATCTGGTAGTGGTGGAATAGAGCCAGCTAAATGGCTATGTGGTTAGACTGCACTCTCACGTGTCGTTTTGATGGTTTTCGTAACTTTTATGGTTTTTAATGGGTTTCGTTGTATGATTTTGGTCATTTTTAAATTGTTTTTTGTGTTTTAAATTTGTGAGTCTAATATGTGATAGGGGCAGCTATCTAAATTGAATGAATCAACAAACCAATGCAATCCAGTTCTGGTCACCACGATAGAAAAAAGATGTTGAGACTCTGGAAAGAGTGCAGAGAAGAGCAACAAAGATGATTAGGGGTCAGGAGGCTAAAACATATGAAGAACGGTTGCAGGAATTGGGGATGTCTAGTCTAGTGAAAAGAAGAACTAGGGGTGACGTGATAGCAGTCTTCCAATGTTTGAGGAGCTGCCACAAAAAAGAGGGGGTCAACCTATTCTCCAAAGCACCTGAAGGAAAGACAAGAAGCAATGGGTGGAAATTAATCAAGGAGAGAAGCAACCTAGAACTAAGGAGAAATTTCCTGATAGTTAGAACAATTAATCAGTGGAACGGCTTTCCTTCAGAAGTTGTGGGTGCTCCATCACTGGAGGCTTCAAAAAGAGACTGGACAAGCATTTGCCCAGAATGGTACAAGGACTCCTGGTCGAGCAGGGGGTTGGACTAGAAGACCTCCAAAGATCCCCTCCAAGTTTATTATTTTGTGTTCTATGTTCTTGTGGGGAAAGCTAAGATGAAACGCTAATAAATGAATGAACAGCTTCCAGAAATAAACCATGTGATTATGGGAGCATTCAAAAAAGGGAGGTAGAAACATTATGCTCCCTTCTTTTTGCTCCAGAAGCACCAGCAGAATTACAGTCTAACAAATAAATGTCTTTATTTGCAAGAAAGACTCAGCCTGAGCACTCGGATTTTACGGCTAGCGGGAAGCTTCTGGCATGGCTCTATTAAATAATTCTGCTGCAATTTGTCTTCTGCCAAGTTAATAGTAAAAAAGGGATATTTCTCTGAGATAAACTCACAAGCTATATCCACCCTGTCTGGTTGCCAAGACCATGGAAAGCATCTCTCTGAAGAATGCAAAATCTTGTAAGCCAAAGTGGGATTACTGGAGGGGAAATAATCAGAGAGGGGAAGGCTGCTTTATGAAACCAAATCTTCCTACACAAAAGGAACAATCTCTTCCACAAAGTTGATTTGAGGGATAGAATCATAGAATCCTAGGGCTGGAAGGGATCTTGGAGGTCTTCTAGTCCAACCCCCTGCCCAAGGCAGGAGACATCATATCATTCTGGAGAAATGGATGTCCAATCAAATGTCAAAAGCCGTAGAGCCCGCTTGCCTGGTTGGATGGAGGTCACTAGGAAATCACAAGGTTGTAGCTTAGTCCTGTTTGAAGATGTGGTGAACTTCAACTCCCAGAATTCCCTAGCCAGCATGATTGGCTAGCTGGGGAATTCTGGGAGTTGAAGTCCAGACATCTTCAAATTGCCAAGGTTGAGAAACACTGTCCTACAGTAGACGATGAAGCCTCGGAGTTTTCTTTCATTGGGTGTGTTACTTGGAACCCTGACACTCTCCCCCATACCAAAAAAGTCCAAGAGGAAGGCCAAATGCCGACTTCCATACTGTTGACAATAAAACTGCATGAATGTTTTAGGGAATCTACAGCCAAGGGAGGGAAGCCAGATTCGCTGAACGGTATGTGATTCCTTTGATTTGCTTAATAACGAAAGTGTCCCCAAAGCAAGTTTATTTTCTCCCCCCCCCCTTTGAGTTGGGAGCTGAATCGAAACCTATCCAGAGAAGGATCCAACCTTTGTAAATAGATGTTGTGGTTATAGAGGCAACATTTCTATATAACATAAGTCACAGTCATCAGTAGGGCCCCTACATTCTTTTTTCATCAAAACCTCTATAGATTACAGACAGCTTTCAAACAGGAAGCTTACCAAAGACAGAGGCCTGACTTTTCAACCATTTTTAAAAATAAAAGCCAAAAACAAAATGCAGGATAGGGTGAATCCACCTCAAGGACGTAAGCAATTGAATACAGTCCTTAGTATATTCTATATTAGTATATTCAGCTTGCCTTCAGAAGTTGTGGGAACTTCATCACTGGAAGCTTTCAAGAAGAAACTGGACTGCCATCTGTCAGAAATGGTGTAGGGTCTCCTGCTTGGGCTAGATGACCTCCAAAATCTCCTCCAACTCTGTTATTCTGTTATTTTTTTCTGGGCACAAAGTCTCAAGCGGTTTCTAAGTAGAAATATTTTCTTTGATTCAAGCAGTTAATTTGGGCATCTCTGCCAGCTCAGTCAGTATTTCCATTCGTTCTTCCTTTGTGGGGGTTAGAATATCTTCCCATTTTTATGTAGAAAGCGTTCTTGCTGTCATCAGCGTATGTAACTACAATGCTCCAGATTCGTTTTTCAAGTTTCTTGTCTAGTAAAAGAAGTGAAGTGAACTGAAGAAAGGAAGTGAAAATACAGAGAAAACAATGTTATGGAAAGGGGATTGAAATAGCATTAAAATTGCCATGGAAGGCGAGAAGTTTCATTTGCCAGAAAGAGAGGTATATTCCAGAGAAGTAAAAGGCCACTCAGTCTGTATGTGAGAAAAACAAGATGAGGAAAACCCCTAATAGTTCACAGAATACATTTTGTCTGCAGGTGCGAAAATAATAAAGCTTGGAAGAATCACCCCGTGACAGTCTCGGTTTGGAGCCTGACCAAAATTACAGAATCGTGGAATCGGAGGGCACCCCAAGGATCATCACATCTAACCATTTGCAATGGGAGTAAAATCATTAAAAAACCAGTAAAACCAGTAAAAAAGGTTTCTGTCCAGCCTCTTCAGAAAGCCTTCAAAGATGGAAGATCCACAGCTTCCCTGCACGGATGGTTACACAGAGCTATTGTGAGTTAAATTTGTAATATTTGTGGCTAATAAGATGCAAAAGCTTAGAAACCACCCAAACCAAAATTCCAGGGCTTGTTTACTAATGAATCCATTATAATAGGTTGTAATATTTTTTCCTAGATTGTGAAACCAAAAGGCAGCATTCTTTTCCCAGGTAAGACTGATACTAAAATATGAAGGGGAAGGGAAGGGGAAGGGAAGGGAAGGGGAAGGGAAGGGGAAGGAAGGGAAGAAGGGAAAGGAAAAGGGGATGGGGAAGGAGAAGGGAAGGGAAGAAGGGGAAGGGGAAGGGATGGGAAGAAGGGGAAGGGGAAAGGGAAGGGAAGCGGAAGGGAAGAAGGGAAAGGGGAAGGGAAGGGGAAGGGGAAGGGGAAGGAAGGAGGGGAGGGGAAGGGGAAGGGAGGGGAAAGAAGGCAGGTAAAAGAAGAGTTTTGTACAATTACAGATAAAACAAAGCAAC
>QLTV01004244.1:76059-88171 GCA_003457575.1 Thermophis baileyi | reverse complement strand
CGATGGATGCCACGAGGTGCCTTTGTTCAGTCGTCTTCTCCCACTGCCTTCGTCGCCAGTGTTAGATAGGCGCGGGAATAACAGCCAAGACGAAAAGACCCGTTCAGCACTTTATTAACGGTTAGCACTAACTACAGCAGACTGGCGGCTGGCGGCAGGGAAGCCGCCTTTATGGAGCTCCCCGCAGCCAGCTTGGCCAGTGACAACGCTTCAAACTCCCCGCCACTGNCGATGGATGCCACGAGGTGCCTTTGTTCAGTCGTCTTCTCCCACTGCCTTCGTCGCCAGTGTTAGATAGGCGCGGGAATAACAGCCAAGACGAAAAGACCCGTTCAGCACTTTATTAACGGTTAGCACTAACTACAGCAGACTGGCGGCTGGCGGCAGGGAAGCCGCCTTTATGGAGCTCCCCGCAGCCAGCTTGGCCAGTGACAACGCTTCAAACTCCCCGCCACTGATTTAACCCAATCAGCGGCGGGTATGCAAATACCTGCTTGTTAAGTCGGAACACAACAACCCAGGTCACATTTTGCTGCATAGTTCCCCCTCTCTCTGTCTTTCTAGTACCACTGATGAATAGAAAACCAAATAAAGAAGAGAAGAAAATAATTTGGGAGCTAGCAAAGCTCAGAATAGAAGCTGGTGGAGAAATAACCAGATGGAACGATAGGAGTACTTAGTAGAGGAATGGGAGGCTTCTAGCCTCTTTTCACAAAATATTGTTAGCAAGTTAATGTAAGATCCTGTGGCTGCATTCCCCATGCTAAGGATGGTTTCTTTAATCTTGATTAGTTTTGGATGGCTTGTGTGTGATATAAATGCAGCACTTTGGGCTAGTTTGTGGTTCTGTATCTTCAGGGGTGGGTTCTGACTTACCTCACTGCCGGTTCGCTTCCTCACATGCCGTGTGGGTGCACGCGCGCATGCACAGTGCTAAAAACCCAGCTTCTGCACATGCACAGAAGCAAAAAACAGCTTCTGCGTGTGCACAGAAGCAAAAAACAAGATGGCGCCGCCTACGGTGCCGCCGAGAGAGCCGGTTCGGGGGCGTGTCCAGCCAGCCATCACTGCCGGTTCGGCGAGTGGAGGGAAATTCCCTCTACCGGTTCTATAGAGCCGGTCCGAACCAGCAGGAACCCACCTCTGTGTACCTTGTGGTGGCATCTAGTAGACCTTGGCTGAACTCAGATACTAGGTAGGATTGGATCTGTTCGCACACGGATGGGAGACTACCTGACTACCTGACTACTGAGCCGAGGTGGTTAGAGTGCAGCACTGCAGGCTACTTCAGCTGACTGCTAGCTGCAGTTCGGCGGTTCAAATCTCACCGGCTCAAGGTTGACTCAGCCTTCCATCCTTCTGAGGTGGGTAAAATGAGGACCCAGATTGTTGGGGGCAATATGCTGACTGTAAACCGCTTAGAGAGGGCTGTAAAGCACTGTGAAGCGGTATATAAATCTAAGTGCTATTGCTATTGCTATTACCTGACCAGAGCTGTAGGCCAAACTGGGAAGTCCAAAGGCATCTTATGAGGGGGCATTGACAAATGTCTTCCGCCCAGTTGCCAGGAAAAACTCCACAGACATGTCCATGAAGACACCAGGAGCCAAGCTTGATTTGATGGAGGCCTTACTTGTTACCATGCAAACCCCCAAATGTTTACTTTAGTGACCAAATTAAGATGTTCTGCAAACCAAGCCAAACCAAACTAGCTGTTGAGTTAGGTAGCTATTAAAAGAGCATAAATGTTTTACATATCAACTTCTCCCTCTTCACATCGCTCTAATCTGCATCGTATTTCAGATTAAGACACATCCCGCTGAAATAAATACAGGCTTCTCCGGCCTGACTTGGTAAGAATCCTATTTTTAAAAGAGGAAGAGTTCAGAATTCATCAGTAATTCAGTTTCCTGCTGCCTGATTCTCTGCGGATGAATCAAGACAAAATGGATATTCATAAAAAAAATTGCAAAGCTCTATTTATAGTTCCTTGCAGCAACTAAGAAATGTTCTCTTCTCATTTCTTCTCCTTAGGGAGGCTTGATCTGCTCTAGACAACCCCATCATGGCCTGTACTTGCCCTTAATCATTCTTCTGAAACAAACCACTGCTTAGTTTTGTCATTAGAACATACTATAGGTTGGAAGGGACCTTGGAGATCTTCTAATCCCCTGCTCAAGCAGGAGACTGTATACCAGGGGTATGCAACATTGGCAACTTTAAGTCTTGTGGACTTCCAATCCCAGAATTCCCCGGCCAGCCATGTTAGCCGGGGAATTCTGGGAATTGAAGTCCACAGGTCTTAAAATTACCAAGTTGGATACCCCTGCCCTATGCCATTCTGAAAAAATGGCTGTCCAGTCTGTCTTTGAAAAGCACCAGAGGTGGGTTTCAGCAGGTTCTGACCAGTTCTGGAGAACCGGTAACGGAAATTTTGAGTAGTTCGGAGAACCAGTAAATACCACCTCTGACTGGCCCAGCCCCCATCTATTCTCTGCTTCCCGAGTCCCAGCTGATCGGGAGGAAATGGGGATTTTGCAGTAACTTTCCCCTGCCACACCCTCCAAGCCACGCCCACCCAGTCATATGACCACCAACCCATGCCCACCGTCACATGACCACCAAGCCACGCCCACCAATCAAGCCACGCCCACAGAACCAGTAGTAAAAAAAATTGAAACCCACCACTGTGGAGCATCCACAGCTTCTGAAGCCACTTCACTGATTAATCCTACAAAGAAACATAATAAAGAAAGGTAGAAGGAACGTTAAAATGAATCTAAATGGCTAAGCAGAATGGGGTCAAAGTTTCCTACGACATTGTTGGATCTATTGAGAAAAGGTGACATAGACCAGTATTCAGGGGTGGGTTCTGACTTACCTCGCTGCCGGTTCGCTTTCTCCTGCGCCGCGTGGGTGCATGCGCAGTAAAAAAATTTCATTTTTTTTTTAAAAAGCCGAAAATAAGATGGCAATGCATGCGCAGTGCCGGAAACTCGGCTTCTGCGCATGCGCAGAAGAAAAAAAAATTAAAAAATAAATAAAAAAAGATGGCGGCGCCCACGGACCGGCACCGACCGAACCGGATCGGTGACATCATTGTGACATCACCAGCAGGTCGCTACCAGTTCGGGCAAACCGGTAGCGACCCACCTCTGCCAGTATTCAAGAAAAGCAAAGGGTGGATTTTTCTACAATGAATGGCTGGGTTCTGTTTTTAATGCCAGGGTTCCACGCTCTATTAAATTCTCTTTTCTTTCTGTCCATGCTTCTTCAGCCACACAGTTGTGTTAGCCTAAGGAGTTTTTTTTAAAAAAACCAAACGTGTTTTCCAAGCCAACCGAAAGAATGCTAAAATTATGTAAGCTTTCATATTTTCCAAATGTCTTCATCACAGAATCATAGATCTGGAAGGGACCTTGGAGGTCTTCTAGTCCAACCTCCTGTCCAAAGTAGGACACCTTATATCACCCGGGACAATTTGTTGTGCAATCTTTTCTTGAAACCTTCTAACCCTTGAGGTTAGAGAAAGCAAATTGGGGGGTGGAGGTGCAGAAGGAAAACTGGACAATTCAGAGATGAGGAACCCTCTCAATGGGTTCTAGCTGCTTCTATTAATATTTCAGATTATTCTTAGACAATCATTAAGTCTAGTACCATGGACACACAATGGGTAGGTTTACATTTAAAAAAAAAATCTAAACAGAACTTCTTTAGGAAATGAGACTTGATAGACTCTCCCGAGAAGAAAAAGACTCTATTCCAGAGGTGGGTTCCTCCCGGCTCGGACCGGTTTGCCCGAACCGGTAGCGACCCGCTGGTGACATTACAGTGATGTCACGGATCTGATTCAGTCGATGCTGGTCTGCGAGCGCCGCCATCTTTTTTTTTTGGAATTTTTTTTTTTGGGAAAATTTTTTGGGGGGGGGAATAAATTTTATTTTTTCCTTATGCGCATGCGCAGATGCTGAGTTTCCTGCACTGCGCATGCATCTTGTTTTCGGCTTTTTGGGGGGGGGTTGAATTTTCGGCACTGCGCATGCGTGCAGCCACGCGGCGCAGCCACGCGGCGCAGGAGGAAGCGAACCGGCAGCGAGGTAAGTTAGAACCCAGCCCTGCTCTATTCCATGAAGATAAGCTGGAGGGAGTTACTTAAATATGGTTTAATTAATTAGGATGGATTTTTTAAAAAAATGATATATGTATTGTTAGAAAGCTTTAAGTTAGTTTTGTATGTATAAAATGAGTATGTATGTATACGCAGGTATGCTGGTTTTTTTAAGTAATGCTGAATAATATCTTAAAGTTGGTAAAATGTTATGGACTATATTTGAAAATATGAGAATGAATGATGTATTCATTCCCCACAGCAAGGGAAGCTGAGATGGTTAAAATATTTGTTTTATCCAAATAAGAGATTATATTTAATTTTGCCTCTAGCTTGAAATTGCTTCCGGATTTTGTGTTTGCAATGAGAAAAGAATATATGAAACTTTGATTCTGTTTTTGTAAGTTAGACAGGCTTATTGTTATAGTAATGGCTTGTACATACTGTTGTGTAAAAGCAAAAAGTTGTAGTTGTAATGTTGTTACCTTTGTGCCAAAGAGAGTCCGAAGCTGGTGCCTTTTCCTTTTTTTTTTCTCCCATTACACTCTACCCCCACTTTTTCTCTTCCTCTCTTCTTAGTTTTCCATGGTTTTTTTTCCTTTCTATTTTATACTTCGATAAACTAATAAAAAGTTCTAACTCTGAAAAAAATAATCTAAATTCGAATGGTATCCAGAACCATCTCACTCTGTAGTGGGGTCACTTATAAAAGGGAGGGGGCAGTGTTTTGTGTAGCTGTGGCCACGACTTTGAGTTTTTTCACAGATGCCCCCCCCCCCCCCCCCCCGCCAGCCCTAAATGTTCTAGATCCTTAAGCCAAAAACATTGTTTCATTCAAGTGAAAAACCGATGGAACAAAACTCTAAGAGAATTTCATATTAATGAAGTTTGGGAGGTGATTTTTTTAAAAGTCAGTGGCATACAAACTGTGATTTAAAGTAAAGAAATACAATCAGTTTCCTCCAAAGCCAAATCCCTGGTTTAATCAAGGCTAGCGCAGAAAGGATGCAAGCCCAATTTAAACAGTCTTCTTGGCTTCTTCTTCTTGTGCCATATCCATCGTCAGACGTTGGTGATCATGATGGCTATCTTCTTGGCTTAATGAAGTAAAATACGATCATCTCAACAAGATCACAATTTTTAATTTACCCAGTTCTTCTTTTCTTAACCTCTTTTAAACTACAACATGGGGCTCGCCTTTTGCATTTAAAACAGCATCCCCCAACCTGCCTCTAGCGGGAGTTGATGTACTACAACTCCCATGGTGCTCAGCCGTCCCTTGGGTGGGCCATCTGGGAACCAGGGGTGGGCTGCTGGGGGTTTGCAGGGGTTCAGGAGAACCTCTAGCTAAGATTCTGTGCAGTTCGGAGAACCCCCAAATCCCACTCCTGGCTGGCCCCGCCCCGCCCCGCCCACCCCTCCCAGGAGTCCTCACGCGGCCCATTTTGGATGCAAGTAAGTGCAAGGCGCACATGGAGACTCGGGAAGGGCAAAAAACGGGCCTACCAGAAGTTCGGGAAGGGGGCCTCCAGAGGGCCTCTGGAGCCTGGGGAGGCTGTTTTCGCCTTCCCGGAGGCTCAAGGAAAGCCTCCGGTGCCTGGGGAGGCAAAAATGCTCCCCCCCCCGCCATGGTGCAGGAGGCCGACTAGGCCACGCCCACCATGGCCACGCCCACCCAGCAACCGGGCAGAGAACCCCTTGCTAAAATTTTTGAAGCCCACCCGTGCTGGGAACCTTTGGGAATTGTAATCAAATTGGAAGGCCAGTTTGTTGAAGGTTGACCCAAAGTGAGTGATTGAATTGATACGGTGACTCTGGGTGGTACACAAGAGTAAAACAAGCATTTCGCAATCCAAACCACAACATCCGTAGTGGAAACAACAATCTCTCCGTATAAAAACACAATATTAACCAGCTGCCTGGCTTCCGGGCCCAAACATCTTACAAGACTAAGAAAGTCAGGGCCATCTGGATCTCCGGGTGCTGCTGTTTCATAGCACAGATGTTGCTCCTGAGAAATCACCACTTCTGGGCCCAACAAGAGTTCATTTATTTATTATTAAACTTCCATCTTGCATTGAGGAGGCTCTTGATGACATTGTTTGATGGAAGAGACTCAGAGCAGCCCATCCCTGTGAAATCTAGTGGGGTGAGTAGTACAGATAATGGGGGTCGGTGGCCCTGCTAATAGTTGGCTCTATGCCCTGAAGAGCTTACTCCTTCGGACAAGAAGGCAGTGCAGAGAGTGGTGAGGACGGCAGAAAAGATTATTGGAAGTTCACTTCCTTCTATCCAGGACGTGGCATATAAGTGATGCTTGAGCAGGGACCGCAGGATTGTCTCGGCCGCTACACGGCCTCTGCACAACCTGTTTTTCTTGTTATCTTCTGGGAGGGGGCTTCGTGGTATCCAAAGCAGAACAACTAGATTCAGTCACATTTGTTCCTTATAGCATGAACCTTGTGAACTCTCAAGTTTCCTTTTTCTGCTATGTAGTCAAAATGACAGTGATTAATACTATGGTCGTGACCAGAGGTTCTACTGTAGATGTATGGGGGTAGGTATATATTTATGTATGTATATAGTGTGTTGTGTATGGGTATGGGTAGATATAGACTTTCTTTTGAGAGCAGGTAAGAATTTCATTTTTAATGTGGGCCAGTGTGCTCACAGTAAAAAATGACAATGAAGGTTATCTCCTCTCCTTCTCTCACCTCTCCTCTCTTCTCTTCCCTATTCTATTCTCTCTCCTCTCCTCTCCTCTCCTTCTCCTTCTCTCTCCTCTCCTCTCCTCTCTTCTCTTCTCTTCTCTTCTCTATTCTATTCTCTCTCCTCCTCTCCTCTCTCCTCTCCTCTCCTCCCTATTCTTTCATTTCTCCTCTCTTCCTTATTCTATTCTCTCTCCTCTCCTCCTCCTTCTCCTTCTCTCTCCTCTCCTCTCTTCTCTTCCCTATTCTATTATCTCTCCTCTCCTTCTCCTTCTCTCCTCTCCTCTCTTCCCTATTCTTTTATTTCTCCTCTCCTCCTCCTTCTCCTTCTCTCTCCTCTCCTCTCTTCTCTTCCCTATTCTATTATCTCTCCTCTCCTCTCCTTCTCCTTCTCCTTCTTTCTCCTCTCCTCTCTTCTCTTCTCTTCCCTATTCTATTATCTCTCCTCTCCTCTCCTTCTCCTTCTTTCTCCTCTCCTCTCCTCTCTTCCCTATTCTATTCTCTCTCCTCTCCTTCTCCGTCCTCTCCTTCTCTCTCCTCTCTTCTCTTCTCTTCCCTATTCTATTTTCTCCTCTCCTTCTCCTTCTCTCTCCTCTCCTCTCTTCTCTTCCCTATTCTATTCCCTCTCCTCTCCTCTCCTCTCCTCCCCTCTCCTCCCCTCCCCTCTCATCTCATCTGTCTTACTTTACCTCACCTTACCTTATCTTTATGGCTGATGGTCATACCTTGAATTATACCTAGAAATTCACCGAAGCCATGGAGCAAACTGTTTGTCAGGAACTGTCATTCTGCTGCATCAGCCAAGCCTCACTAGATGCCAGTCTGCCATAGACAAGTGGGGGAGGGGAGGAAAGGGGGCTGGGAAGGGAAAATCAAAGCTACTCATAGTGCTGTCCTGAGAGCCATTAGCTGCTTCAAGGCCAAGACAGGGACGGTTACCAAAACAAGTTATTTTAAATTAATTGGACTGGTGGGGGGGAGATAACCAGGGGGAAGGAGGAGAAGGGGAAAAGTTATCCAGGATGCTTTTAAATAGGAAAACGTCAGTTGCAGCTTAATGTTGGGTCTATCCCGGCTTGGTCTTCTAGGAAAGAAAAACTCCCAACTCCGTTTGTAAAAAAAGGAATTCTTTTCCTAAAAGCCAAGTGGTTTACCGTAAGGCAAAGCTGGAACTGAAGTTTTCACATGTAAAAGCTACCTGGATAACTATCATCAGGGTAGACTGGATTAGGAAACCAATACCATGTACACCAGTACAGTATTGTGGACTTAGGACCACAGCTGAGCCCAAAATTCTCAGTTGATAAGTGAGACAGTTGCTAAGTGAGTTTTGCCCCATTTTACAACCTTCCTTGCCACAGTTGTTAAGTGATTCACTGCAGTTTTTAAATTAATTACACGGCTTTAACTGCATCTGGCTTCCCCATTGATTTTGCTTGTCAGAAGGTCGCAAGAGGGATCACATGACCCCGGGACACTGCAACTGTCATAAGTACACGTCAGTTGCCAAGCTTCTGAATTTTGATCACATGTCCATCAGGATGCAGCAACAGTTGTAAGTGTGAAAAACGGTCATATGTTATTTTCAGTGTCGTGGTAACTTTGAATAGTCATTAAATGAAATGTTCTAAGTCAGGGACTACTGATTTATTTATAGTACTTATAATAGTCCTTGACTGATGACCATTCACTTAGTGACTGTTCAATGTTATGAGGGTGTTGAAAAAAGTGGCTTACAACTGGTTTTGCACTTATGGCCATTTGGTTCTCTCATTTTTTAATTCACCAAATCGCTTTGTCGTTTGTAACTTGCACCGATGAAAGACGACACGCTGCTTGCGTTAAGTCTGATTGTCTCTTTTATTATTTTTAAAGATCATATAAAAACGGTTCTGATTTATTTTATTAGTTTGGAAGACAATGTAAAACAGCCCTGATTTATTTTATTGTTGTTTTATTTATTTTATTGTTTTTAAAAGGTAATATAAAACAGATCTGATTTAAAGCAGATTTCCCAAACCCGCAGGGTTTAAAATACCAAAGTGCATTTTGAGAAAAGTGAAATAGCTTTTTCTGTTGTTGTTTCCCCCCCCCACATGGCAATTTTGATGTAACAACTTTCACTTCCTTCCCAGCCCTGACACGATCATTTCTAAGCAGAAGAGGTCAGGGGTGCCTTCTCCTGAGCACCCACAGGATCTGCTATCAACTGATGATGTCATGATCTGAAAGACTCTTGCTGGACAACCAAAGACCAACCAAAGACTCAGCACCTACCAAGAGGATTAAGAAAGACAGATGTTGGGGTCTTGGGGATGCTGCAGGGCACAACCCCTGGATTTGTGCTCTTTCATCACCAGCAGTGGAAGAAAATTCAACCACCCGCTGGGTCAGCCTCCAAGGTAAACCTAGAAGAGTAGAGTAGTGTTGTGGCCCGCCATCGGCCAGCAGAGCTGGCGGCAGACTTGGACAGTGAGGAGGTTGGGGAGGAACATGGACCAGTCCTGGAGTCTGGGGAAGGCTCTGATGAGTGCTCTGCGTCGGAGGCAGAGATGGGGCCAGGGCTGTCCGACAGTTATCAGCTACCTTCGTAGTCAGAGATAAGTGGGGCTGAAGAACAGCTGGAGCCTGTTCCCGATGTGCGCATGCGCAGAGCTGCCAGGAGAAGGGAACAGTTAAGGAAGAAGGCCCGACTCGGGAGTAAAGGCACAGGTGGATGGTGAATGGCCCTCCCATAGGGAGTAAAGAGGAGCGAAAGGGAAGTGGAGTTTGCGGGAGACAATTAGTTTATTTCAGTAGTGTGAAGATCTGTTCGTGACTCTCAAAGACTCCTTGCCAAGTCTTTCCTTGTACAGCGTTGCGTTTGGAAGATATCGGCCTGGCAGCTCTCCAAGCCTGATAAGGTCTGTGGTTGTAAATTCACCTTTGAAAGACTGTTTGCCAGGACTTTGCTGGATGTGAATGAGAGGAATTCACATTAGCTTAATAAAAAGGGGTTTTGTCAGGACAAGGAGTCTGCTGCATGCTTTTGTGAAGCCTAGGTCAGAACAAGTAGGGTGGTGGGAACCTCTTTCATCTCAAACAGGTACATGTTCTGGGCCAACCCTGCTCATCCTTTATGGCTCATCTCAAGCATCAATTACAATCAAACCGTACCGACAACCTATTGGCACCTGGGCATATTCAGCCCAGGAAGGAATAATTCTCTTTTCTTCCAATGAAAGTCCTTGCTTTGGTAGGGAGGCCTGCCTCCCACATTGAAGACTCTGTCCTTGGTCCATAGCCCAATGGGCTATAACATCTCGTAAGACCAATAAGGGGTTGCTACGCTTTAGTGGATCCTCTGACCAACAGCTGCAAACCCTCTTGACCTTGGCAGAGAAGAAGGAGGAGACCAGACAGGACTCCCATCAGTTGTGCTACTAACCCAGTCCATCCCTCTTGTAAAATAAGATGGATTTTTGCCAATCAAAAGAAGATGGAAAAGTCAAACAATTTCCATGGGATATGACTCAGCTTGGGAGTCACATGGGTAGTACATCAGGCCTTTAATCTGCCTCTTGGGTGACCGTTTGGTACATATGTTACGTTTAGCGTAGACTAAGCCACCAACTGCCAAGAGGACACAGAGAATACCCCCAATAGAAAGCACGGGGATAATGTAATTTTGTACCATGGATTGGGAATGGGGATTGCAACCTAGAGTTGCTGGTGGGGTGTTTGAGATGGATATTGAAGTACTCTCCATAGAAGTTTCTTGGTGACAACCTGGAATTTGGAGTGTGTCTGCGGGTTTGGAGAAAGTTCTACCAGTTCCAATAGATGACGGTGTTTCCGTGGTGTCTCCTTCACGTTCTGCATCAATCACACCTCGAAACTGGACAGATTTGAGGCTGGTTCTATCGGAGCTGGACTGTCTGCTTGAAGGACTACTAGAGCTGGTAGGAAGTGGAGTTGTGGAACCCTCAACTGACTGTGGTTTATGGTCTGCGCTGGAGCTGCTTAAAAACAAACGGTGTTGATCCGAAGAGTTGGAAAGCTTGGTGGGTATCGTAATCGACGTCTTATCTTTTGTGACAAATTCCAGGAGAAGCTTGCTGATGGAAGAGTTCATGGAAGGACGGGTTGAAGGGTTCGCAAGAGTTTCTGAAACAAACGCAGGACTTTTGGTACTTGTTTTGTCAGTTCCTGGAAAAGGCATAGGCGGTGACACCAATCGTTGGGTTGTTCTAGAGAAATCCTCCAGGCTTTTCTTCGTTGGTGTGACACGCTCCCCCAATCTTTTGTGCCCCTCAAAGGTTTCTGACTCTATCTCGTGTTTTTCAATCGAGTCAGGCTGAAGGGTGGGTTTACCATCAATGGTTTCTGCTTGAGGAGTCAACGATGCAGAAGATGTGGTGGCCTCCACGCCAGACAACCCTCTTTCCACAAAAGGTTGGGGATCTGCTGTGGTTCTCACAGGGAGCGTTGCTGTCTTGTGGGAGGTTGTGCTAACTTGTTTTGTGGGCTGAGCGTGGCCCTCAACCTCCAACTTAGCTTCTCCTGAATGTCTGTTAGCTACAGGGAGATTTTTTGTGGTGGTGCCGTATCTAGTCCTTGCATCTATGTCCTGCATAGCTTTCTTTACCCAGTCATGGTCTGGGTTGGCACAAAAAATTCTATTTTTCTTTGTTCTCAGTCTAGAAAAAGGAAGGTTAAAAAAAAAACCAAGTAAGAATAGACGGAAACAATATTTTAGACCACTGATGGCGAACCTTTTTTTGGCTTGGGTGCCAAAAGGGTGCGTGCATGCGCATACCCACACTCATAATGCAATGCCCTCTCCCCCGCGCATGCACACAACCCCCCACGCTGCCCCCCCACGCATGCGCACAGGCCTCACTGAAGTCTCCGGACTTCCGGTAGGCCCGTTGGGCTGTTTTTCGCTCTCCCCAGGGTTCAGGAAAGCCTCCTGAAGCCTGGGGATGGCGAAAAATGGCCCAACGGGCCAATCGGAAGTTCAAAAACGAAACGGAAGTGGAGCTGCCCTACTACTTATCTTCAGATAGTTGCAACCAGGCCTCGCACACCTTGGCCCATTTCTTCTGCAGCCGGCAAGGCTTTCCTGAAGGCCTCTGTAGCCGATAACAGAGCTCCGGATCGATAGTCCAACCCCCCCCCCAAGCAGGAGACCCTACACCATTTCTGACAGATGGCAGTCCAATTTCTTCTTCAAAGCTTCCAGTGATGAAGCTCCCACAACTTCTGAAGGCAACTTCTGTTCCACTGGTTGATTGCTCTCACTGTCAGAAAAGTG
>QLTV01004244.1:9275-27946 GCA_003457575.1 Thermophis baileyi | reverse complement strand
CAGTTTGAATAAGGGTATTCAGAAGTTGCTTTTAATGGAATGCTTTCACTTCTGCTTAATAAAAGATCCTTTTGAACTACCTTGGCTCAGAAGTTCTCACTTTCTTAAGTTAGACGTAGAGGTGTTCCTTACAGGAGGACTCTTCTCGTGAAATATCTCTGGACACGCTCAATTGTATTAATGTCCGATAAATATTTATTTATTTATTTATTTATTTATTTTATTTATATTTATTTGTATATTTATATTTATTTCCAGCGAATACGATGAGTTCCCTTGGGACAATCTCATCTTAATGAAAATTGGATAGAGAAATTTAAAGACCTTGGGAAGCCTTGACAGTGAATCAAGCCCATCCAGCAGTTTATTGTCAAAAGACCCACCTTGCATTTCCAAGGAAGGAAGCAAAAATACTTTCACCTAATCCAGCTATACATACTGCTAGCCCAGAACAATGTAAACTATTTTACTGGCAAGGAAACAAGATTTTTTTTAAATTCATTTATTATGGTGCCATCATAACAGGGGAGTTCAGGTTAAGGCTGGAAAAAATGTATCATCGTTGTGTGCTAACCAACCCTGGCTTTGAAGAAAAGGTGAGAATGATAAATTACTAATTCTGCAAGGAAATGACAGGGTCAGTATAATATATGCCAAGCCCTTCCACAGAATCTACGAAGGGGCAGAAGTTTCTGATGGCATCTTTCTAATGAAAGATTTGACCGCAGATTTGATTTTCTTTCTTTTTTTTTAATCCTGTTGGATCAGAGTCAGGATCTTTCCAGCCTTGGTAAAAATTGAGAAATCCTTGGTGCTCTCTGAGTTTGGTTGTTTTCTTGCAGACATTTCATTACCCCAACTAAGTAACACCATCATGAAACATCTGCAAGAAAACCACCAAGCTCAGAGAGCATCAAGGACCCCACAGTCCTCCTCCTCCTCCATCCTACAATTCCTTCTAGCACTGATGATGTTACCTAGTTTGGGTAATGAAATGTCTGCAAGAAAAACACCAAGCTCAGAGAGCACCAAGGACCCCACAGTCCTTGGTGCCTTCCTTCCCTTCCTCCTTTCTTCCTCCTCACCTTCCCTCCCTCCCTTCCTCTCTCTCTTTCTTTCTTTCTCCTCTTCTCTCCCCTCCTCTCTCCTTCTTTCCTTTCCTTTCTCCTGCCTTCCTGCCTTATTTCCCTTCCTCCTTTCTTCCTCTTCCTCTTCACCTTCCCTCCCTCCCTCCTTTCCTCCCTCCCTTCCTTTACCTTAAATATTTACCTTTCTTGCTTAAAAAGCTAATCAAGTTTGCACAAACAAACACCCTTCTGTTTCCCACATAAAAAGTCAACCTCTGTCTTCTCTTTCTTGAGAAATCAGGTGGTTTCAAGAATGGGGTGTGGGGGTGGGGGTGAGCAGTTGTGACAAGTCTAGAAAGAATTCAGGAAATAAAATAAAACTCAAATCCAAGGGCAAAGGCAAAGGACAAAGTCTCCTGGAACAAGAATGGCTGAGGAACTTCGGTGTATATGTGTGTGGGGGGGGGGTGGAATGTACCTCCCAACACTCCAGAATCCCCCCCTCCTCCCCTCCCACGAGAACTGAGCCGAGGTGGCGCAGTGGTTAGAGTGCAGCACTGCAGGCTACTGCAGCTGACTGCTAGCTGCAATTTGGCAGTTTGAATCTCACCAGGTTGACTCAGCCTTCCATCCTTCCGAGGTGGGTAAAATGAGGGCNCCTTCCTTCCTTCCTTCCTTCCTTCCTTCCTTCCTTCCTTGCTTCCTTCCTTCCTTCCTTCCTTCCTTCCTTCCTTCCTTCCTTCCTTTTAGAATGCAGTATTGCAGGCAAATTCTGCCCACAGCCAGGAGTTCAATCCTGACCGACTGAAGGTTGACTCAGCCTTCCATCCTTCCGAGGTGGGTAAAATGAGGACCCAGATTGTTGGGGGCAAGAGGCTGACTCTGTGAACCGCTTAGAGAGGACTGTAAAGCACTATGAAGCAGTATATAAGTCTAACTGCTATTACTGCTACTGCTAACTCACACATTCTACCTACCTGCAGCCCCCCACCCCCTCAGCAGCCCTGTCCAAGTCACATCCTCAGCTCACAAAATCTCCAAAATTTGCATTCAGACCTGTCGCAGAGTCTATTCTGCCTCCACCTGCTAAATCTTGATTACAGGTAGTCCTTGATTTACAACAGTTCACTTAGTGATGGTTCTCAGTTACAACGGCACTGAAAAAAGTGACTTATGACCGTTTTTCACACTTACGACCATTGCAGCATCCCCATGGTTACGTGATCGAAATGAAGACTCACATTTATGACTGTTGCAGTGTGATCCCCTTTTGTGACCTTTTGACAAGCAAAATCAATGGGGAAGCCAGATTCACTTAACCACCGGGTTACTAACTCAACAACTGCAGTGATTCGCTTAACAACTAGGCAAGAAAAGTTGCAAAATGGGGCAAACAAAACTCACTTAATAAATGTCTCACTTAGGAACAAAAATGTTGGGCTCAATTCTGGTCATAAGTCGAAGACTACCTGTCGGGACACGGCAAGGCAATGGCCAGAGCCTTAGGGCAGGAGAGAAGCCACGTCCAAAGACCCTCCTTAAGCAAGCAGCCGCCCGCCCTCCGCATGCGCTTTGGCGCTCGCTTGAGGGACTCCCCGCGCATGCACACCCTCCTGGCTCCAGCCAGGGAGTCGCGAGAGGGGGAGGAGGGTCGCCCGAAGGAAAGCCTCCGCCAGCGCCGGAGAATCAGCCCCGCCCGCTTCTCCATTCCTGCCGTCGCCCTTACCTTCTCAGGCCAGGTGAGGGAGGGGAGGGCGAGGCCAGCCAGTGATGGGATAGGGAGCCACAGCAGGGGGCCCAAAGAGCCGCATGCGGCTCCGGAGCCGCGGGTTGCCGACCCCTGGACTAGGGTTACACACTGTCAGCTTTCTCAGGTAGATCAGAGAGGAATTACTACCAGAGGAGCTAATTCTACTTTATTGTACAGCTTCATGAACATAATGTGGCAGGTCTGAAAACAGAGTTCTCCCACAGTCTTCTGAACAGTCTGAGAATTTAAGGAGGGTCCCTTCTGGGGCTCTGCCCACTAGGCAGCTCTGGGCTATACTGCCTCTTATCTGACCCTTGGCAGAATCTCTGAGCTCAGTCTCCCAAGGTCTTTCCCACACACCACTGCAGGCAGGGGTGGGTTCTGGCTCACCTCGCTGCCGGTTCGCTTCCTCATGTGCCGCGCAGGCACGTGTGCCTTGCGCGGGCATGCGCAGTGCTAAAAACCCAGCTTCTGCGCATGCGCAGAAGCAAAAAACAGCTTCTGCATGTGCGCAGAAGCAAAAAACAAGATGACGGCGCCTATGACGCCGCCGAGAGAGCCGGTTTGGGGGCGTGTCCAGCCGGCCATCGCTGCCTGTTTGGCGAGCGGGGGAAAATTCCTGCTACCGGTTCTAAAGAACCAGTCCGAACCAGCAGGAACCCACCTCTGATTGCAGGTAATCCTTGATTTAAAACCACAATGGATCCCAAAATTTCTGTTGCTAATTGAAACAGTTGTTAAGTGAATTTTGCCCCATTTTACAACCTTTCTTGCCACAGTTATTAAGTGAATCACTGCAGTTGTTAAATTAGTTATAGACACAAGGACAGTTTTTCCCCGAATGCCATCACTCTGCTTAACAACTAATTCCCACAACACTGTCAAATAATTTACTAAGACTGTATTACTATTCTTCTTCTCTTCCTTACTAGTATCTATCTCTTCCCACTTATTACTATAACCATATTGTTCTATTCTATTCTATTCTATTCTATTCTATTCTATTCTATTCTAAACCCAAAATAAGGAAACACTCTCGGGAGCTTTGAATTCCCAAAAGTAAAACTTTATTGGATACACCGTTTTGGTACTGAAGAAACAAAACCAGTTCTGGTTTTCCCGCGCAAAGGCTTGCCTAGTTAAACAGTAGCTTCCCTTTCTCCCCACCCCTGGGTGATCACATTGACCAATTATGAGATGTCTTTTTGTTATGGGAACAGTCATTCTCGTTCTCCAGCACCTGCAGTGGTGACCTTGATGGTTGCCAGGCTCTCACGCTCTCCGCATACGTTCTTGGCATTCTATTTCACCCTTCTCTCCCCCTTGGTTCATTGCCAAGTTGAAAAGCATTAAGGTTTGAAAGAAGCAAAGTGGTTCAATCTTGACATTAGTAACACGGTTGTTAAGTGAATCTGGCTTCCCCATTGACTTGACTTGTCAGAAGGTCACAAAAGTTGATCGCATGACCCTGGGACACTGTAACCATCATAAATATGAGTCAGTTGCCAAACATCCAAATTTTGATTACATGACCATGGAGATGCTGCAACAGTCATAAGTGTGAAAAATGGTCATAAGCAGAGGTGGTATTCAGCCGGTTCGGACCAGTTCAGGCGAAATCCCCATTCCCTCCCCACTCCAGGGGAAGGATACTGCAAAATCTCCATTCCCACCCCACTCCAGGGGAAGGATACTGCATAATCTCCATTCCCACCCCACTGCAGGGGAAGGATACTGCAAAATCTCCATTCCCTCCCCACTCCTGGGGGAAGGATACTGCAAAATCCCCATTCCCACCCCACTCCAGGGGTTTTTTTTTTTTTTTTTGTAATTGAGTCCATCCATCCTGACAGTTGGTCTTCCTCCTCTTTTCTCTTCTCTTCTACTTCTTAGAATAGCTAAGTTTTACTTCTTCTTGGAAACATGAGAACAAGCACTGTTCTTACATAACACAAAGCATTAGGAAGCATGAAGCTCAAGAAGAATGCTACTGAAAAGGATTCTTCTTTAGCTTCATGCCTCCTAATGTGCTGGCTGGGGAATTCTGGGAGTTGCCATCCACACATCTTAAAGTCACTGAGGTTGAGAAACACTGCGACGTATTATGCCTTTCACTGTTGCTTGACAACATGGTCAATGATAAAACTCGCAGTTCATCTTACCTAAATGACATTTGATGGATAAAGTTGGTACATATCTATGGAGATTCTCAGTCATCCAGGTCATGGTTGTCCCAAAGGTGCTTTTTTCGAGAGGCACCTGGACTTTCTTGTTTTTCTTTGAAGATGTTTCGCTTCTCATCCAAGAAGCTTCTTCAGCTCTGACTGGATGGTGGGGACTCGAAGGATTTATACTCCTTGCAGACATTTGCATTCTTTTAGAGAAGCATTGAGGCCACTTGGAGGTTTGTCTGTGTCCTCAGGGTCACCTGAGTAATGCAAATGGGTGTGGAGCCTTCTTGGAACTGTTGAAAGGACTGTGTTGTGGACTGGAGATAGATGATGTCATATCCCTCCCCCTCTGTTGAGAGACGGCTGTTCAGTTTTGACATAGATGGCCTCTTTGACCCCTCTTTCAATCAGAGGTCCTCTCTGTCCAAAATATGGACTTTGTTGCCTTCAAAAGCGTGACCTGTGTCTTTTAAATGCAGATGGACTGCTGAATCTAGTCCTGATGGGTTTGTTCTCATCAAATCTCAAAAGACTTTGGGAATTTGACTTGATGTTTAGTGAGTTTGGGAATTCTTTCTCAAACTCTCAGAAGAGTTCAGGTCGGTTCTCCAGAACCTGTCAGAACCTGCTGAATTTCACCCCTGAGCCAGGACCAACCTAGCACATTGTGATGTAACAGAACGGGGGGACTAAACTACTGTCTCTGTTGATCTCTGAGAGACGCCAGAAATGTTGCGCTTGTCCAGGCAAGTCAACTCAATTATTCCTGGCCTTGCAGTGACCCAAATCTTAGTGCTTGTTCATTTTAGTTGCATTGGTATAAACAATGCAGTGAACCTGCCAAATTGGGTTGCCAGTTCTAAGTTTTTTTTGCCTGGCATCTTTTTCCCAGCAGTCAGGAGATCCCTGGGACAACAAGCATCTTGTCCAGGAAAACGAATCATTTCTGCACATTTGTAAAAGTGCCCACGGAGAACGGTTCAAAAGAACTGGTTTGTGCAATTTTGGTTCTAAAACGTCCCAAAGGTGCATTTTTCAAGAGGCAATTGGACTTTCTGGTTTTTCTTTGAAGACGTTTCGCTTCTCATTCAATAAGCTTCTTCAGCTCGGACTGGACGGTGGGGAATGGAAGGATTTATATTCCTTGCAGATAGCTGGTCATTTGCATCCTTTTAGAGGGTCATTGAGGCCACTTGGAGGTTTGTCTGTGTCCTCAGGGTCACCTGAGTAATGCAAATGGGTGTGGAGCCTTCTTGGAACTGTTGAAAGGACTGTGTTGTGGACTGGAGATAGATGATGTCATATCCCTCCCCCTCTGTTGAGAGACGGCTGTTCAGTTTTGACATAGATGGCCTCTTTGACCCCTCTTTCAATCAGAGGTCCTCTCTGTCCAAAATATGGACTTTGTTGCCTTCAAAAGCAAAAGTCATGGGTCAAACACATAAGGAAGGGTTGAGAAGGGTTCACAATTGGCTGAACAACCACACTCAGAGGGTTGTCCTCAATGGAACTACGTCTAGATCAATTCTAGAGCTGGAAGGGTCCTTGGAGGTCTTCTAGTCCAACTCCCTGCTCATGCAGGAGACCCTATCCCATTCAAAACAAATGGCTGTCCAGTCCCTTTTTAAAAACCTCCAGTGATGAAGCACCCACAACTTCTGAAGCAAAGCTGTTCCACTGGTTAATTGTCCTCCTGTTGGGAAGTTTCTCCTTAATTCCAGGTTGCTTCTCTCTTTGATCAGTTTCCAACCACTGTTTCTTGTCCTGCCCTCTGATGCTTTGGAGAATAATTTGACCCCCTCTTCTTTGTGGCAGCCCTTCAAATACTGGAATGCTGCTATCATGTCACCCCTAACTCTTCTTTTCTTTAGACTAGCCAAACCCAAATCCTGCAGTCGTTCTTCATATGTTTTAGTCAGAGGTGGGCTTCACATATTGTAACAACCGGTTTGCCCAGCACCAGAAATGTGATCGCGCGCATGCCATTCACGCATGCATGCGGCGTCACAAAACACAGAAATTTGCTCGCGAGTGCCGTCCGCGCATGCGTGTGACCTCAAACAACACTGCAATTCTCTTGTGCGCACCATCCGGCGTCAAAAACACAGTGATATAGGATGGGATTGCGCCCGGGCGGGTGGGCAGGGGCAGGCCCACCTGCAGGTTGCCACTACCGGTTCGCCTGAACCGGTCTGAACTGGCTGAGTCCCACCACTGGTTTTAGTCTCCAGGCCTTTGATCATCTTGGTTCTTAGCTCTTCTCTGCTCTTCTCTGAACTTTTTCCAAAGTCTCAGCAAGATTCTTGATTGCCAAGAACAAAAACAATGTATGAAACATTAACCACAACCCTGAGGTAGTTATATAATTATATTGCTTAAGCCAGGAACAGCTGATAAAGCAGGGGTGAAATGCTACCGGTTCGGCCCGGTCCGGGCGTACCGGTAGCGGCAGCCGCCAGTAGTTCGGAGAACCGGTAGCGGCGGCAGCGCGAGGCTCTGCCCACCCGCCCGGTCATCGCCATTTTCTTGTTTTTAACCCTCTGCGCACCGGTAGGGAAGGTAAGTAGATTTCACCGCTGTGATAAAGATGTGTTTTCCCTGATAAAGAATGTAGCATGGGTAGACTATTTTATTGGGTTCCTTGTGATTTTTTTTTTCATTCAGAATTTGCCATCTTGCTTAGATATGACTGCATATTATTCTGCTTCTCATTTCAAGTGTAGGATAATTTAATTGGTTTGGTTTGGATTCATGCATGAGGCAAACCTAGCCATTCTGGTTTGTTTGTGCTGAAGCAAACCATGAATTAGCCTTAGCCTAGCAAGTGAATCTTCAATTATTGCATCTCGGTTTTCTCAAGCAGCACTGGGGGAAAAATGCATTGGGCATTTTTGAGCAAAAAAATGCATTTACCGATCTATAATTCAAACACCACCCCAGAAGATACTATACATGACTCACTCTCACTCGCTCGTTCTCGCTCTCTCTCCCTCTCCCTCTCCCCCTCCTTCCCTCCCTCCCTCCCTCCCTCTCTCTCTCCCTCTCCCTGCAGAAAAGAACAGAACAGAACCGAACAGAACCGAACAGAACCGAACAGAATACCAGAGCTGGAAGGGACCATGGAGGTCTTCCATTTCAGACAAATGGCTAACCAATATTTCTTTAAAACCTTACCTCCCTCCCTCCCTCCCTCCCTCCCTCTCCCTCTCCCCCTCCCTCCCCCTTCCCTCCCTCTCTCCGTGTGCCAAAAACTTGCATACCATCAAATCTCAAAAGACTTTGGGAATTTGACTTGATGTTTAGTTGGGCATTCTTTCTCAAACTCTCAGATGAGTTCAGGGTGAAGACCCCATGGTCTCATGACATGTTATAAGCTCACAAGTTTCTCGTTATATCCCTATCTTTAAAAAAAAAAGCATATGTACAGAGTGTACCAATGTCAGACCCCATAAGCCAATCACAATGTATTTGATTAATTGTATAAATTCATTCTCTTTTCTGAGAAAAACTGCACTCAGGAATGTTCAAAAGTCATGGGTCAAACACATAAGGAAGGGTTGAGAAGGGTTCACAATTGGCTGAACAACCACACTCAGAGGGTTGTCCTCAATGGAACTACATCTAGATCAATTCTAGAGCTGGGAGGGACCTTGGAGGTCTTCTAGTCCAACTCCCTGCTCATGCAGGAGACCCTATCCCATTCAAAACGAATGGCTGTCCAGTCCCTTTTTAAAAACCTCCAGTGATGAAGTACCCACAACTTCTGAAGCAAAGCTGTTCCACTGGTTAATTGTCCTCACTGTTAGGAAGTTTCTCCTTAATTCCAGGTTGCTTCTCTCCTTGATTAATTTCCATCCATTGCTTCTTGTCCTGCCCTCTGGTGCTTTGGAAAATAAGTTGACCCCCTCTTCTTTGTGGCAGCCCCTCAAATACTGGAACACTGCTATCATGTCACCCCTAGTTTGTCTTTTCTCTAAACTGGCCATACACAAATCCTGCAACTGTTCTTCATATGTTTTAGTCTCTAGACCTTTAATCATCCTAGTTGCTCTTCTCTGCACCTTTCCAAATGGAGGGAAGCATACGGTGGGGTACCTCAAGGTTCAGTCTTGGGTCCAATACTATTCAACATCTTCATAATGACCTAGACAAGGAGATAGAAAGGGAACTCATCAAATTTGCAGACGACACCAAGCAAAGAGCAAAGGTGCTTTTCCCAAAAGGCAACTGGACTTCCTTGGTGGCCTCCCTACGAACAGAGCTGAACATCGCTATCCTTAGTCCAACTCCCTGCTCATGCAGGAGACCCTATCCCATTCAAAACGAATGGCTGTCCAGTCCCTTTTTAAAAACCTCCAGTGATGAAGTCAGCATTTAGAAGATGGGCTCAGAATCCAGAAGGACCTTGACAGACTTGAACACTGGGCCTGTCCAACAAGCTGCAGTTCAGTGGGGAGAAAAGTAAGGTCCTGCACTTAGGAAAAAAACAAATGCACAGGTATGGAACAGGCGGTACCTGTGAGAGGACTCTAGGAATCTTGTGGATTACCACTTACGTATGAGTCAGCAGTTTGCTGTAGCCACCAAAAAACCCAATGCAGTCCTAGGCTGTACCAACATAGGGATAGTATCAAAATAACGAGAAGTGATAGAATGGCTTTACAGCACACTGGTGAGACCACACTTGGAATGCTGCATCCAGTTCTGGTCACCACAATACAAAAAAGATGTTAAGATCCTGGAAAGTTTGCAGAGAAGAGCAACAAAGATCATAAAGAGTCTGGAGTTTAAATTATATGATGAACAGAGTTGAGAGCGAGGTATGTCTAGCCTATCAAAGAGAAGGATAAGGAAGGACAATATTTGAGGGGCTGTTACAGAGGAGAGTGGGTTGACCTATTCTCCAAAGCACTTGAGGGCAGGACAACAAGTAATGGGTAGAAACTCCTTAGAGGGAGACCCAACCTGGAATTAAGGAGATGAATGATGAACGGTTGCAGGAACTGGGCGTGGCTAGTCTAGTGAAGAGAAGGACCAGGGAAGACATGATAGCAGTCTTCCAATATTTGAGGGGCTGCCACAGAGAGGAGGGGGTCAACCTGTTTTCCAAAGCACCCAAAGGCCAGATAAGGAATAATGGATGGAAACTGATCAAGGAGAGATTCAACCTGGAAATAAGGAGGAATTTTCTGACAGTGAGACCAATCAACCAATGCAACAGAAGTTGCCTTCGGAAGTTGTGGGAGCTTCATCACCAGAAGCTTTCAAGAAGAGACTGTCAGAAATGGTGTAGGGTCTCTTGCTTGGGGGGGGGGGTTGGACTAGATGACCTACAAGGTCCCTTCCAACTCTTTTAATCTGTTTTTTAAAAAAATTCCTGACAGTGAGAGCTCCACTGTGGGTGCTCCATCACTGGAGGTTTTCAGTAAGAAATTGGATAACCATTTTCCAGAATGGTATAGGGCAATGATGGTGAACCTTTTTTGGTTCACGTGCCAAAAGGGGGGGAGCGCGGGGGGGTCGCGCGTGTGCGTGCCCACACCCATAATTCCATGTGCCCCCCCCATGCATGCACGCGTGACGCCACCCCCGCTCCCGGCACGCGATGGCATGCCCATTTTTCGCTCTCACCAGGCTTCAGAGCCTTTCTAGGAGCCTGGGGAGGGCCAAAACGGCCTTCCCCACCCACCCGGAGGTTGGAAACAGCCTGTTTCCTGACTCCCAGTGAGCCCAGAAGGCCCGAAAATCAGCTGGCCGGTGTTCATATGGCCCCGCGTGCCACAAGTGGCACGCGTGCCATAGGTTCGCCATCACGGTACTATCCTAAAGAAATAAATGTCGAATCTTTTCTTGATTGCCTCCAGCGAGGCAAGCTGTTCTGTTGTTTAATTGTTCTCACTGTCACCCCCGGAGGCCCTCTGGAGGCTAGAAATTGCCTGTTTCAAGTTGGGAAACGGGCCATTTCTGGCCCCCGGGGGGGGGGAGGCCGTTTTCGCCCTCCCCAGGCTCCTAGAAATGCTCTGGAGCTTGGGGAGAGCAAAAAACGGGCCTTCCCCACCCCCTCCGGAGGCTGGAAACATCCTGTTTCCCGACTCCCAGTGGGCCCAGAAGGCCCGAAAATCAGCTGCCGGATCTGAGCTTGCGTGCCCACCGATATGGCTCCGTGTGCCACTTGTGGCACGCATGTCATAGGTTCGCCATCACGGGTATAGGGTCTCCTGATGAAGCAGTGGGTTGGACTAGAAGACCTCCAATTCTGTTATTCTGCATTCTGGATTTTGTTTTCACAATAGAACAGGCGTGAGGGGAGGAGGTGGCCATCCACTGTTTCCAACAGGAAAGGGCCTGGACTGGCAATGGACCAAAGTAGAAAAGGCGAGTCTGCCTCTGCTTTCAGCAAGCAGCACTTTCTCCCGATCAGGGAAAGTGGCACCAGCCCAGGAGATTAGTCAGCCAAATATAAAGGACAGGAAATGGTGCTTTAGCTGACAATTTACTTTTCTCCCTACAGCTACCCAAGAAAAGGCCCGTCAGTGGGAAAATCCCAGGTAAAAGGCAAATATTAAGTCTGACAAATAAAGAGAAGTTTGGCATGGGTTGGGTGGAGCAGCTGGTTTGCCAAAGAGGAGAAGATTGTTGGCCTTTGCCTCTGACCCCCATTTCCTACCGCTTGCTCTGGCTCTGCTGATACCAGCCTTCCCCAACTCAGTGCCCCCAAGGAAGGGATTAGGTCCAAAGTCAGGATTGTTGACATTTCCAGATCAGCAAAGGTTAGCCAAAATCTGTCAGGAGCAGAGGTGATATTCAGCCGGTTCAGACTGGTTCGGGCAAACCGGTAGTAGTGACCTGCGGGTGGGCCCACCTGCCAGGGGTGGGTTCTGACTTACCTCGCTGCCGGTTCGCTTCCTCACATGCTGCGTGGGGGCGCGCTGTGCGAGCGAGCGCACATGCACAGTGCTAAAAACCAAGCTTTTGCGCATGCGCAGAAGCAAAAAACAAGATGGTGGTGCCTATGGCGCTGCCGAGAGAGCCAGTTCAGGGGGGTGGGTGTCCAGCCGGCCATCGTTGCAGGTTCGGCAAGCGGGGGGAAATTCCCGCTACCGGTTTTATAGAGCTGGTCCGAACCGGCAGGAACCCACCTCTGGATTAAAGGAAATATTTATTCAGCCGGTTCAGACCGGTTCGGGCTAACCGGTAGTCCGCCCACCCACCCCGGCGCTATGCCATCCTATTTAGCCACGTTTTCAAGCCGCGCTCATGCGTGCAAGCCACATGCGTGAGCAAAGCGCATGCACGGAAGGCCACGTGCCTGCCCGGAAGTGGCGCGTGCGACTGAAGCGAGCGTGTGCGCGCTCACATGGGCGAACCGGAAGGGAAATTATGTGAATCCCACTTCTGGTCAGGAGCAAAGGATCAGGACTCTGCATTAAGTTGCTGTTCAGAATGTCTGTGGAGATTCTCAGTCCCAAAGGTGCTTTTTTTTCCCAAGAGGCAACTGGACTTCCTTTGTTTTCCTTTGAAGATGTTTCTCTTCTCATCCAAGAAGCTTCTTCAGCTCTGACTGGATTTCCATTCTTCCATTCCCCCTGATCCACTCAGAGCTGAAGAAGCTTCTTGGATGAGAAGTGAAACGTCTTCAAAGAAAAAACAACGAAGTCCAGTTGCCTCTTGAAAAAAAAACACCTTTGGAGCTGCAGTTCAGAAGTTTTATCACTCATGCTTGTACACATAATCTATGGGTAGTCCTGGACTTACAACAGTTCATTTAGTGACTGTTACAATGGCACTGAAAAAAAGTGACTTAGGACCATTTTTCACCTAACCGTTGCAGCATTCCCATGGATCAAAATTCAGGCACTTGGCAATTGACTCATATTTATGATGGCTGCAGTGTCCCGGGGAGGGGGGGGTCACGGGATCCCCTTTTGCGACCTTCTGACAAGCAAAGTCAATAGGGAAACCAGATTTCACTTAACAACCGGGCTACTAACTTATCAATTGCAGCGATTCCCTTAACAACTGTGGCAAGGAAGGTCATAAAATGGGGCAAAACTCACTTAACAAATGTTTCATTTAGCAACAGGAATTTTGGGCTCAATTGTGGTCGTAAGATGAAGACCACCTGTAGTTGATGAAGTTGAAGAATAAATTGGCACCAGATAAGGGTCAATGGAATTCAAGAGGGGCCGCTGGACCTAGAACATTTGTGGGAATGTGACGATTCTAGACTGATGGCGCACTTAACTCTGCCCATCAGTTCTGCCTGCTCTTCTAATCCAAATGGGAGGTGACCAAGGCATGAGTTACCATGAGCTCTCAGTCAGTGGTGAAATCCAATTTTTTTTACTACCAGTTCTGTGGGCGTGGCTTGGTGGGCGTGGCTTGGTGGGCGTGGCAGGGGAAGGATACTGCAAAATCCCCATTTCCTCCCCACTCCAAGGGAAGGATACTGCAAAATCCCCATTCCCTCCCCACTCTGGGGCCAGCCAGAGGTGGTATTTGCCGGTTCTCCGAACTACTCAAAATTTCTGCTACCGGTTCTCCAGAACCTGTCAGAACCTGCTGGATTTCACCCCTGCTCCACCCCCTGCCTTTTATCCCCAGAGCTAGGGTGGGGCTTCGCTAGCAGCGGTGGCTCTTCTGTCCCAAGGACTGGCCCACGGATTTGTGCAAAATGACCCCAGCCACAGCTTCCACCTACTCCTTGAGCAGAAGCTGTGAGTCCAGGAGAACCAAAGGTGGGTTCCTACCGGTTCGGACTGGTTCTATAGAGCCGTTAGTAACTTGGCGTCGCTGCCTGGGTCGCTGAAACCGGCAGCGACCCAGGCCTGCCATGCCCCCGAGCCGGTTCTCTCTTGGTTTTCGCTTCTGCGCATGCGCAGAAGCCTTTTTTTAAGTACTTCACATGTGTGCACATGTGCGAAGCGCACCCGCGCAAACCACCCGCGCAGCGCACAACGCCCGCACACCCACGCAGCACATCCCTGAGCAAACCGGCAGTAGAAGAATCCGGAACCTACCCCTGAGGAGAACCCTTAAATTCTGTACCAGCCCAGTCCGGAGAAATGTCTCCCAGTCGAGAACTTAGGCTACAAACCAGTTTGACTTCAGTAAACCAAAGTTACGCAATCTTGAATGGCTCCTACCATCAGGGAGTTTCCTGTTGGACATCTGCTTTCTTAGAATTTAAGACCACTGTTTGGGGCTCCAAAGATGACCAGAAACAGGTTCTTGCATGAACAAGCCACCCTTAACTCTTGGGTTTTAATGCACTTAAGGAAGGAGAGCCTGCCATTTCTGATGGTCATGTTCATGATGGTCAAATGTGAGTCAGTTGTCAGGCATCTGAATGTAAATCACGCAGAGGTGGGATTCAGCAGGTTCTGACCAGTTCTGGAGAACCGGTAGCGGAAATTTTGAGTAGTTCGGAGAACTGGTAGCAGAAATGTTGAGTAGTTCGGAAAAGCGGTAGTGGAAATTTTGAGTAGTTCGGAGAACCGGTAGCGGAAATTTTGAGTAGTTTGGAGAACCGGTAGCGGAAATTTTGAGTAGTTCGGAGAACCGGTAAATACCACCTCTGACTGGCCCCGCCCCCATCTATTCTCTGCCTCCTGAGTCCCAGCTGATCGGGAGGGAATGGGGATTTTGCAGTAACCTTCCCCTGGAGTGGGGAGGAAATGGGATTTTGCAGTAACCTTCCCCTGGAGTGGGGAGGAAATGGGATTTTGCAGTATCCTTCCCCTGCCACGCCCACCAAGCCACGCCCACAGAACCAGTAGTAAAAAAATTTGAATCCCACCACTGAAATCACGTGGCCGTGGGGATGCTGCAACAGACTCGTAAGTGTGAAAAAATGGTCAAAAGTCGCTTTTTTCAGTGCAGTTGTAACTTTGAACGGTCACTAAACGAACTGTTGTAAGTCGAGGACTACCTGTATATAATAAAGCTGGAGAATGAACATGTCAGCATTCTTTTTTTCTTTTTTTTTAAATGTCAGCATTCTTAAGTGAACTGCTAAGATATGGAGCTTAGTCTGCACAAAATAGTAGGAAGGGACCATGCATTTTTCCAGAAGGGTCAGTTTAAGGAACGCTAGTTTAAGGGACATACAAGAAATTACCGTAGCAACATGAGGGGGAAAGGAGAGCAATCCATCGAGGAGCCCCTCTTTCAACATCATCTGAACAAGGAGATTTGTACTTTACATGAAGCAGAAAATCACAATGAGCTGGGCTAAAATTCTGTACCTAGCATTGCCCTCCTGTGGCAATTTCATTATTGCTACTGCTTTCAGACTAATGCAGACAATGGTGTTGTTTCCATGGCTTTATCTGGAAGTGAAAGTTGGATTTTGTTGTTGTTTTTATTTATTTATATCATACAACATTTAATGTTTACATAAACAGTGTGTTGTCTGGGTACAAATAATTTTAAAAAGTAGTAATGATAATAATAACAATAATATTCATAGCATAAATAGTAATCAGATAATAATAATAATAGTATGTGCTTGTCCATTGAATCTTACTTATATAATTACCTCTTATGCTTTTAAATTTCTAACTTCTGTTTCTATTAGTTAGCCATTGATAAAACAAATCCTATGTTAAAAAATATTCAGTTTCATCCTTCTCCTTGATTTTAAGTGTTAATCTATCCATTTCTGCACATTCTAATTTTTTTTTATTACATTTTCATCTGTCGGGATCTCTTTGTCTTTCCAATGTTGTGCAAACACAATTCTAGCCGCTGTTAACACATGTAAAATTAAATATGTATTTCCTTTATTATATTTTTCTGGTAAAATACCCAACAGGAATATTTCTGGTTTTAAATCTATGTGTTGCTTTACCATTTTTTCTAACCATCTGTGTATTTTTGTCCAATATTTTTTTTGCCTTTGGGCATGTCCACCACATATGATAATACGAACCCGGAGTCTGATTACATTTCCAACATTTATCGGACATGTTCTTAAACATTTTTGCCAATCTTGCTGGTGGAAAATGCCATCTATAAAACATTTTATATAAGTTTTCCTTATATGCAGTTGACGTTGTTAGTTTATAGTTCCTATACCACAATTTATGTCATTTATCTATAGTATAACCAAAATTTTTAGCCCATACTATCATTGTTTCCTTTACTTGTTCTTCTTCCATTTTAATGCTCAAGAGATAACTATAGGTTTTTTAAATTAGTTTTTCATCTGTCCCTGTTAGTATCTGATCTAGTTCTGTTGGTTCATTATAAAAACCATACATTTTAGCATCTTTCTCATGCACCAAAGACAAATTCCTTGTGTGTCCAATCACACTTGGCCAATAAAAGAATTCTCTTCTATTCTATTCTAAATATCTTGCTTGTATTTGCACATGCGGACACCATGCTAAATCAATCCCTTGGTTTTTTAATTCTTGGTTAGTTTTAAGTTCCCCCTTTTCATTCAACGTGTCCTTGTATCTTGTGATTTTTTCCATGTTTACAAGTTGGATTTTGAGGAAGCAGATAGAAAGAGTACCGATATTATTTTCAGAAAAGCAGCAAAGCAAACTAATGGTTCATGACCCATGGGGTGCTTTTCCAAAAGGCAACTGGACTTTCTTGGTTTTATTTCTTGAAAACGTTTCACTTCTCATCCAAGGAGCTTCTTCAGTTCTTCTTGGACGAGAAGCAAAATATTTTCAAGGGAAAAACAAACAAACAAGGAAGTCCAGTTGCGTTTTGGAAAAGCACCTCTGGGACAAACATGACAATGATGATTGAGAATCTCCATAGACTTAATGATTCATGATTACACCAAAGTTATCACTCAAAAGACACAAGTGACGAGGTTCAAATTGTTGGTTGCCACAATATTAAAAAAAATGCTGAGACTCTAGAAAGAGTGCAGAGAAGAGCAACAAAGATGATTAGGGGACTGGAGGCTGAAACAGATGAAGAACGGTTGCAGGAACTAAGTATGTCTAGTTTAGTGAAAAGAAGGACTAAGGGAGACATGATGGCAGTCTTCCAATATGTGAGGGGCTGCCACAAAGAAGAAGGGGTCAACCTGTTCTCCAAAGCACCAAGAAGGCAGGACAAGAAACAATGGATGGAAACTAATCAAGGAGAGAAGCAACCTGGAATTGAGGAGGAATTTCCCGGGTTTATACCTTTCAAGGAAATTTTTACATCTTTCCCTGTAAAGCCATCTGAGGTTTACAGCCAGCGGGGTCTGATTAGAGCCATCCCCAGTAAGCTGTCAGGTTTTCATTTACTGACATCTGTCAGAAATGGTGTAGGGTCTCCTGCTTGGGCGGAGAGGGGGGTTGGACTAGATGACCTTCAAGGTCCCTTCCAACTCTGTTATTCTGTTCTGTTCTATTTGCTTTTGATGTTTGGTGGCTTTTATGCTATTCCCCTTATTTTTTTGTTTGTCGCAAAGTCAGATGTTCAGGCTGGATTTGGCATTTTTATTTACCCATTGAGTTCTTCCAAAGCAGAGGTCTTCAAACTTGGCAACTTTAAGACTTGTGGACTTCAAGTCCCAGAATTCTCCAGCCAGCTATGCTGGCTGGAGAATTCTGGGAGTTGAAGTCCACAAGTCTTAAAGTTGCCAAGTTTGGGGACCCCTGTTCTAAAGGGTCTGGGATAGGCAGATGCTGTTGCTTGATACAGAATAACAGAGTTGGAAGGGACCTTGTAAATCTAGTCTAACCCCCCGCCCAAGCAGGAAACCCTACACCATCTTCGATGGTCTCGAAGTTTCCTCTCTTAGGCGTCTTTGCAAACGATCAGCGAAACGCGGGTCGAAGGGAATCGGAGCATATTAAATCTAGATGGGCGCTAAGACCCAGAGGACAACCGCCGATCCCTTTCCTGCCGCTGCGAACCCGTTGCCTCCGATAGAAGAACTCAGCAGAGGAATATTAATAACGCCACTGAACGCTCAACTGCGCCTGCGCAAAAGCCTTCCTCGTAAAATAAGGGACGTCAGCAGCCTGTTTTGCACATTTTGTACGAAGAAAGAGAACAGGTTGGCCAAGCAGTCAGGATGGCCGAGCGGTCTAAGGCGCTGCGTTCAGGTCGCAGTCTCCCCTGGAGGCGTGGGTTCGAATCCCACTTCTGACAAATGCTAATTTTTTTTTCCCCTGCTTTATTTTTGCAGAAGGTCTCTCGATGAGTTCCTCCTTTACCAGCCGCCACCAACGACCCAGATCCCAGCAGGCGAGGGGGAAAAAACACCGCAAACTTCAACCGGTCCGAGCTTGGCAAGTAGCGCCCGGGCTCCCTCCGAATTAACAGCGGCCCCGTGTAAACGGTTCCATCCGAATCCGGATAGACAAGGCTTAAAGCCAGAAAATCGGACCGCAAGTCCGGGCTCCTTCGTCTGCTACGGCTTCTCGGTTACTCCTCTTGATTGCAACCTTCCCAAGCTAGTATATACACAGAAAATGGAAATAATATTATATTTATATTTATATTTATATTTATATTTATATTTATATTTATATTTATATTTCAAGGCTTAAAGCCAGAAAATCGGACCGCAAGTCCGGGCTCCTTCGTCTGCTACGGCTTCTCGGTTACTCCTCTTGATTGCAACCTTCCCAAGCTAGTATATACACAGAAAATGGAAATAATATTATATTTATATTTATATTTATATTTATATTTATATTTATATTTATATTTATATTT
>QLTV01004243.1:12914-31416 GCA_003457575.1 Thermophis baileyi | reverse complement strand
TTTTCGCCCTCCCCAGGCTCCTAGAAAGGCTCTGAAGCCTGGTGAGCGAGAAAAACAGGCGTGCCATCGCGTGCCGGGAGCGGGGGGGGTGTCACGCGCGCATGTGCGGGGGGCCGCATGGAATTATGGGTGTGGGCACACACGTGCGCCCCCCCTTGGCACGTGAACCAAAAAAGGTTCGCCATCACTGCTCTAGTTGCTATGCTTTTTTTAACTTGCCTCCCAAATTCCTCTCTTGGCTCTTTATTTCTATCAAAATCTGCTTCTTGGCTATTCAATCTAAGTATTTCTCTCATCTCTACCCTCTTCCAGTGTCTAATTTCCAAAATTTCTGCCCAGGTCCCTGTCTCCTTTTCAAACATATCTTCCAACTCTCTTAATACATTTTCCCCCTGGTTTAATTCCTCAATCACTATTATTTCCATTGTTATCTCCTCTTTGTCGTCTTCTTCCTTCATTTCTTCTGCTGACTCCTCCCTTTCCTGGGCGTCTTGTTCTTTATTCATCATCCCGCCCATAATTCCACCCATTTTTGTCTTATAAAGTATCTTGTTTTATTTTTTAAAAAAAGATTCAACTTTTGTCCAACAGTCCAAGAACTATTTATTCAGTTCTTAAGTTGTCCTTCAGGGAGTACACTAGTCCCAGTTCTTTATATCCAGTAGATAAACAATCAATTCCATTTAAATAAACCCACAAGTTATCCAAAACCTCTTTGCATCCCCTTTACAGGTTCAATCTTCTAGCCTATCATTCAGGGGTCCCTTTAGTTGAAAGAAAACTTCCTTATTATCATATCAAGGTCTCCAGTAATCATAGAGTAATTAAAAATAATCCAATAGGCATTTTCCTGCAGGTCCTCCGGGCTTGTAATTTTTCCTTTCATCAGCAGGTGGCACTCTCAGCTTAGGTTTCAATATTGCCACTAGTCAAACATTCTTTTGGTTATAGAACGATCATGAAAGCAGAATAAGTTTGGTAAGTAAATGATTCCAGCATTTCAAAATGCCTTCCCAGTACCACTTCTTCCCAATTTAAGAGTCCAATTTTCTTTATATTTCAAGATTTTTTTTTTCTCTCCCACACCCCTCACTTCCGGTCTGGTAGTTTCTCAGAATGTTTGGACTCCGCTTTTGAAAATAGTTCTGAGCAAATAGTTATAAATTGTTCCTTGGGGTTAAATTTAAAGAAAATCCTCTCCCCCAGATCCAGCCACTGTTCACCTGCTTCACTCCAGCACCAGTCTTAGATGGTCATCGGTTGTCACAGCTTTGTGGCAGCCATCTTTAGCTGCCTCTTCTTCTTGCCGTGGCTGAGAGGGAAAGTGAACCCCGGGGTTCCAAGAGAGCTGCGACTCTCCTCGACCTCACAGGGTGCCCCTGTTTGCTTCACCAGGCTTTGGCCCCTCACGGAGCCCACAAACAGGAAGAATTCATCACAGGGGACGGAGCTCCGTTCTCCTGTGTCTGAAAGGTGCCGCAACGTCAACCGGAACTGTGGCAAGTTCTTAAAGAGATGGTAGTACCAGACCATCTTATTTGTCTCTTGAGAAACCTATATGCAGGTCAAGAAGCAATAGTGAGAACTGGACATGGAACCACTGATTGGTTCAAAATTGAGAAAGGAGTTCGGCAAGGCTGTATACTATCGCCCTGCCTATTTAACTTATATGCAGAGCACATCATGAGAAAGGCGGGGCTAGATGAATCACAAGTTGGAATTAAGATTGCCGGGAGAAATATCAACAACCTCAGATATGCAGATGATACCACTCTAATGGCAGAAAGTGAAGACGAACTAAAGAGCCTCTTGCTGCGGGCGAAGAAGGAGAGTGCAAAAGTTGGCTTGAAACTCAACATTAAGAAAACTAAGATCATGGCATCAAAGAATTGAGGCCTTTGAACTATGGTGCTGGAGAAGACTCCTGTGAGTCCCTTGGACTGCAAGGTGATCAAACCGGTCAGTCCTAGAGGAGATCAACCCTGACTGCTCTTTAGAAGGCCAGATCCTGAAGATGAAACTCAAATACTTTGGCCACCTAATGAGAAGGAAGGACTCACTGGAGAAGAGCCTAATGCTGGGAACAATTGAGGGCAAAGAAGAATGGGACGACAGAGAATGAGGTGGCTGGATGGAGTCACTGAAGCAGTCGGCATGAGATTAAATGGACTCCGGGGGATGGTAGAGGACAGGAAGGCCTGGAGGAACGTTGTCCATGGGGTCACAATGGGTCGGACACGACTTTGCGACTAACAACAACCACCTTGCTGGCTTTCTGAAAAGCCTTAAAAGACTTGGGTGTGTTCCCAGGCATGGGGTCAGGTGGTTAACTGGAGACCCTACAGTGTTCTTAGTTTATTAGATCTGTTTTCACCTGGGTGGTCATTATAGGTTTTATATTTTTGTTGGTTTTGGCTATTATTTTGTATAGTTATTTAAACCTGTTAGCAACTCCGAGTTGCTATGTCAACTGGGTGGCCATATAATTAAATACCTCACATTAACAACTTTTAAGGATAGCCAACAATATATCATATAATACACACAATAAAGCAAATAAGTATTAAGCAAATTAAGATAGAATTGCATAAGTAGAATGATTAGCATATATAATGATGTGTTATCAAATGAGAACAGTAATTCAGATACAGCAGTCTCAAAGAAATCCATTTCTCCAGTATAAATTAATAGTGGATTCAAATTTGTATTCGTAAACCATTTGAAAACTCTGCTCTACCCTATGGCATGTTGGATAAATCCAGCCAATTTAATGAAACTATGGTCAAGCAAATAATAATTTACTGAAATGCATGTCAGGAGCAAGCAACCAGAACCACTCATGAATAGTCTCAAACAGAAGCTTTATTGTTAGTCACCTATGTTACAAGAATCTCTCCAGATGACTGCATTCCCTTGGGAACAGTCACTCAAGGATTCTGGGGGAGATATAGGAGTGGCAGAGACTGGGGATGGTGCCAAAAGAGAATCCCTATGTAGCTACAAACATACTAAGTCCAACCCACCACTCCATTGATCCTTATCTCAACCCACCATTCCGTTGACCCTTATCTAAGTTCTTGCAGGTGATAACTGTTCGTTGAAAAGATTCCTGTGCATAGGCATGAGCAATAAATTTATTTAATTGTAACTTCATGTGTTGTCCTGGTTTTTCATGCCTGACAGGAGGTCAGGCCTGTGCTGCTTTCTGCAGTGCAAGGACTATAAATCTGGCCCCCTCTTAACACCTCCCTCCAGTCTAGCTGGAGATTTCATCATGTGTGAACCATCCAAACCTATGAAAAAATATACTGGAAATGGGAGAGGCAGCTTATGGAATAGCAACAAAAATGTTTGGTACTAGACTGGGCTACTACTAATCTACAGGACTACAGGTAGTCCTTGTTTAGCGACTGCCTTGTTTAGCAATTGTTCGCAGTTATGATGGTGATGAAAAAGTAACTTTATGGCCAATCCTCACATTTATGACCTTCGCAGGTCTGTAAAGCAAAGCAAAGCTGAACTAGAATCCAATTCTATTAAATCAATAGAAAGCTAATTGTATTCTATTAATAGAAAACTGAAGTAAGAGAAGAACTATCACAATTTCACTTAGTGACTGCTTTGCTTAACAACCAAGTTGCCAGTCCCAATTGTGGTCCCTGTTGGGAAGTTCAGTGCTGAAGTTGTCCAGGAAAGGCACCTATTAGCTACTACAGTTGCCTCTGATTATCTTGCTTACAAGAATGGAGACTTTTCATTTTTTTTAAATCCATTTTTGGACTAGGGCAAAATGGTGAATAAAAACCAGAACTTAAATGTTAGAATATCTGAATCCAAGAGTGATGAAATTCAAGAATTGCCCTGAGCTATGGTTTATTTAGTTTACTGAATAAACCACAAGTGCCTGAGTACAATCACCCCAGTAAACAATAAATCATAGTTTAAAAACCACAATGGGCGTATCCATGTAACATACAATGGCAAAACCAAACAAGTCTTCTTCGTGCTTTAACATAGGTGAATCCAAATAGTATTTCCACCTTCACAAATTTAATGGTTGCGTAGGACAAATAAATATTTCAATAAATTTGTAATGTCAAAAATTATTTTAGCATCTGAATGGTACCAAGAGCCATCTAATTTTTTTTTAAACATAGAGATGTTTATTGTAGGAAGTTACAGAAAGAAGATCAGTGTTAGGACTCTGTCCAAACGGTTGGGTTGGTTAATATAAACACGCCACAAATCACTGTTTAAATGTATATATGTAATATGGCTTTAAATGCATCCTTGCATTCTGACTGGCAGTAACGGCCATAAGAGGGAGCTAGAGAACATGGTTAGTTCTCTCTCTTTTGCTGATTCATTGNTTATTTGGACTTTTCTATTTCTTTAAGTAAACTACTTTTATAAACTTTAACGTATCTGTGTATTGAATGAATCATTACTGATATCTACTGCAACATTACGGTTCACTGTGCAAGCCTTCAGAAGCAGAGGTTACTCTGCACAATTCCTTAACAATCAGTATGCAAAAGGATGTCAGTGTAGCTACTAAAAATGTAGTAAGCCATATATAAAAATATTGAATGTAGGACTATAGCTATAGTGAAACACACTGCTAGACTCTTGCCTTGAAAAACATTGTTTTTATTTTATCTTCATGTAAATGCAAAACAGCTGTGAAACCAAACCCTAGCTAGGAAAGTTCAATTTCTGACAATGAAATACAACTTATTTCAATTACAATAATATATTACCCGTAATTGGTTTTATTTGCATCAAAAAACTGAACTTCAACATACCGTATTTTCGGAGTATAAGGCGCACCTTTCCCCCCCCTAAAAGCAGCTGAAAATTTGGGTGCGTCTTATACTCCAAATGTAGCTTTTTCGAAGCTTTTTTTCAGCCCTAACGAGGTGCTAACAATGAATCGATCTTTCGTGCTTTGCTAGCTAAGCGATCTTCCCTTTGCCTGTTTTTTTCATTGCTACTCCCTCCGAAGGAGGTTTTTTCCAGCCCTAAGTCTTTGCAGGCTCTTTTCATTGCTACTCCCTCCGAAGAAGGTTTTTTTAAGCCCTAACCAGGGGATAAAATAATGTGCTGAAGCTGACCAGACTAAGGACGCTAGCCAGATGAATACCTGGTAGGCAATTTATTGAGATGAAAGGGACAGGGTTACAAGTATTTTATTTATTTATTCTCTTTATGTTACCCATTCTCAAATACTCTGGGTGGTTAACAAAATCAGCATAAAATAAAAACCAATAAATAAACAAACCCACCTATGTTACAAACAAATTTGACAATGCTAAAATAATAAACCAAAAATATATAAAGTCATGGGCCTGCCAGATTCCAACTTTCACCCACAATGTGCCCTCTTCCTGTGTCAGATGGAACAACCAGGTCTTGAATGCTCTTCTGAAACCCAGGAGCGAAGGTGCAGGGAGGGAATTACAAAGTATGGAATAGCAATAAAAATGCCTGTTTCCAAGGTTTTGACAGATGATAATCTCACACAGACAGGACTTGGAGGAGGTTTGACCCTATTCAATCTGATTGCATGGACAGATGAATATGGGAAAAGGTGGTCCCTCAGATAACCTTATCAGAAGCCACCATAGGACTTTAAAGATCCTTAAATCTCTTCTGGAAACCAACTGGCAATGCAGCTCCTGAAAAAGTGGAGTCACACAAGTATATTGGGATATATCCAACACTGCCCAGGCTGCCATATTTTGTACTGGATGTAGCTTCCAGATGCTTTCCAAGAGCAGTCCTGTATACCACATTATGATAATCCAACATGAGGTGACTAAGGTATGAGCGACTATGAGGAAGGCCACCCGATCCAGAAATTGGGACAATTAGTGCCCAAAATGTAACTGTACAAAAGCTCTGTCCATAGTGCTACCTGATTGAGCAGAAGCTGTGAATCCAGGATCCCCAAATGCAAACCATCTCTAAACAGGGAAGTACAACTTCATTCACAGCCAAAGATGGTTATTTCACTGGAATTGTTTGGTCCACAAAAATCAAAGCCACTCTGAGTCTGTTCCTCCCTATCCAGAGCTTGACAGCCTCCATGGACTAGACAGAGCAGCAGTTCTACTGCATCACCTGTTTAGCCCAAAGCCAAAATGTGTAGGTGAGCATCATTAGCATACCCATGATACCAGACCCTGTACCGACAGATCATCCACTGCAACTGGTTTCAGCAATGTCAAAAAGAAGTGGAGAGAATACAGGTAGTCCTCGACTTAGAACAATTGAGCCCAAAATTTCTGTTGCTAAGTAAGGCAGTTGTAGTGAGTTTTGCCCCATTTTACAACCTTTTTTTGCCAGAGTTAAGCAAATCACTGCAGTTGTTAAGTGAATCATTCAGTCATTAAACAAATTTGGCTTCCCCCATTGACTTTGCTTGTTGGAAGCTGGCTGGGAAGGTTACAAATGGTGATCACATGACCCCAGGACAGTGCAACTGTCATAAATATATGCCAGTTGCCAAGAGCCCGAATTTTAATCATGTGACCATAGGGATGCTTCAATGGTTGTATGTGTGAAAAATAGTCATAAATCACTTTTTCAGTGCTGTTGTAAGTTTGAGATAACAGCCGTGGTAGCACAGTGGTTAGAATGCAGTACTGCAGGCTAACTCACTGCTCACTCCAGGAGTTCAATTCTGAACAGCGCAAGGTTGACTCAGCCTTCCATCCTCCCGAGGTCGGTAAAATGAGGACCCAGATTGTTGGGGGCAATATGCTGACTCTGTAAACTGCTTAGAGAGGGCTGGAAAGCACTGTGAAGCGGTATATAAGTCTTATTGCTATTTGAACGGTCACTAAACTAATGGTTGTATGTCAAGGTCTACCTGTAGAAAGACCTGAGGCACTCCACAAAGTCTAAATTATCCACAATAATTGGTTGAGCAAAGGCTTCTTGAGCAGGAGGGGCTCCATATCCTTACAGAGGTAATAGAATGTCAACCCACGAAACAGCGAGCGTCTGGCGTGCCATCTCAGGGTTGCCATACGAGCTTCTAGCCTGCATTAAAGAGGTTCACATCAAGAACTATGTGACATGCTGCTTCTGGGGCTGAGAGCTTGGAACGTGACAGTAAATCGGTGCTCATATACCTTGTCTCCAGCTGCTGGCCTACGGTGTTCCCTGCGGCCCGTGGGAGGCCAGGGGAACGCCGTGGTGATGGCTGAGGGGACGGTGAAGGAGGCCAATGCTGGAGCGGCAGTGGAACAGTCCCCGGTGACGATTATTCCGGAGCAAGCTGACGGGTGCACCCAGCTGGATGTGCGCCCCGAGGAGCGTGAGGCCCTTGCCAGCGTACAGCCGGCCCAGGAGCTGCCAGTTCCAGACGCAGGGCAGGAGCTGGGTCCAGCAGGGGACTGGTGGCAGAGTTCATCGGCAGGCACTGGCTCTGGAGCCCCGCTACCGACTCAGAGTTTTTCGGGCAGCCATTTGACGCGGTGGCGAGAGCAGCGCCTGTCGGACGGTGACGACGATGGGGAGTGGAGCTATTCCACCGCCCCCGGCAGCCACACAATGGAGCAGCTGCGGGAGCGGTTTGGAGCGGCCAATTTTCGGGAAGTTGGGTCCTGGCAGCGTTGGGAGTCGGGGGGGGAGGCGGCGGCCACCTGGAGGGCCCGGCCACAGTCCAGCCAACCACCTGTGGATCCACCCACTCGATTCCGCCTGGCCAGCCCTAAGCTCCGGCTGGATGTTGATTACCAACAACCCCAGGAGCCCCAACCGGTGAGGGGAACGGCACCGGGGTCCTCCATGGCGGAGCACGGTGGACTGGGACAGAGTCAAGGGGAGGTGATGAGACTGACGGACAGTGGACCCAAGTGGATGCACCCACGGCCGCCCAGCCCACCTTTGGCCTCTAGGGGACCTGACCAGCAACAGACCGATCAGGCCCCGCTTGGTCCAGGGTGGCCCATGGGCTTCTGGCAGCCCCATCCTCCGCTGTGGGAGCCACTGCTTTTGAGGGCCACGTTTGATGGGAACCCTGATAGGCTGGCCCTCTTCCTGAGCCAGGTAATCAGTCACCTGGACCGATATTCCCACCTTTACCCATCCCAATGGGCCATGGTCATGGCAGTGACAGCAGCGTTGGAGGGGGAGGCTGCTGAGTGCGTGGCGGATCTCCACAGCGAGCACGCCCGGGAGCTGGGGAATGCTGGCCTGTTCCTGGAGGCGCTACGGGGCCACTTCGAGGATGTGACCTGGGCTCAGCGGGCAGAAGGGGAGACCCTGGCTTTGAAATAGAGAGGCAGGCCGGTGGTGGTATATGCGAGTTCCACCAGATTGCCGGTAAGCTGCAGGTGTGGACTGAACGGCTGCTGGTCTACAACTTCAAGGCGGGCCTGGACAGCACGTGGCGCCAGGCTTGTGCATACCGAGGCCTGCCTCCTAGGCTCAGTGCTTGGTACCAGGCGGTTACCGAATTGGATGCTGAACTGCGGGCCGCCCCAAGGGGGAGGTGTCTCCTAAACCAAGGAGGTTCCCTGACAGACCATCGAATATCACCCAGGTGGACCCCCCTTCGGGGATGACCCCACCAGAGAGACCAGCTTGGCCGCCTAACCAGTGCTTCCATTGCGGTCAACCAGGCCACCGCGCGGCCGAGTGCCCAGCTCCTACTCCTCAAGCAAAGGCTGGAGTCTCGGGGACTGAGAAGTCAAGGAGGTCGCCCTGGAAGACCCCTGAGAAGTCCAGGCGGCACTGCAGGCGGCAATGGTCCCGGCATCACCGGCGGACGAAGGTGGAGTGATGGTGGAAGGGGAGCCACACCTGGCCGGCTATGACAGCGAAGACGAAGGGGAAGGAGACCCGATGGTGAGTCCACCCGCCCCTTCGTCATTCCGGTGATATGACCCAGAAGTCGGGGGGTCGCGGTACATACGAGGCGCTGATAGATTCCGGGTGTACCCGATGCCTCATTAGCCGAGCTATCACTACCGAGTTGGGGGTGAGGGCGAAGAGAATGTCCAGGCCCATGAGGTTTGAGCAGGTGGATGGCTCTTTGCTGGGAGGGGTACCGGCCACCCATATAACAGAGCCGGTGAAGTTGGAAATGGCCCAACATTGGGAACTAATCCGATTCATTGTTGTCCCTGCATTAAGGAGGGGGATGAATGGAAAACCGCTTTCAACTGTCCCCTGGGAAGTTATCAGTTTAGGGTGATGCCGTTCGGCCTGCAAGGGACTCCTGCGGTGTTTATGCAGCTTATTAATGAGGTCTTGCACAAGCATTTATACAAAGGGGTGCTCGTGTATTTAGATGACATCCTTGTCTACACAACGACCATGGACGAGCACATCCGGTTGGTGCAGCAGGTCTTGCAAAAACTGTTGGCGGCAAACTTGTACGTAAAGCTGTCCAAATGTGAGTTCCACCAGACCCGTTTGGACTACCTGGGATATCGCGTGTCCAGCACTGGGGTGGAGATGGATCCGGCGAAGGTGCGGGCAGTTCTCGAATGGCAGGCGCCAAAGACTCGCAAAGTTGCAAAGCTTCCTGGGGTTCACGAACTTTTACTGGCAGTTCACCCCTTGTTTGCCTCGCAAGCAGTTGCAAAGCTTCCTGGGGTTCATGAACTTTTACCGGCAGTTCACCCCTTGTTCGCCAGGGTAGCTCTGCCGCTAACCGACCTTCTCAAGACCAAACACACAGTGAAGAAACCCCGACCCAACCAGCCACTCCAGTGGACAATAGAGTGCCAGCGCGCCTTTGAGACATTAAAGGCCTTGTTTGCCAAGGAGCCAGTCCTTAAGCACCCAGATCCTAAGCGGGCCTTTGTGGTCCAGGTCGATGCCAGTGACGTGGCCATGGGGGCTGTCCTTCTCCAAGCCAACGAGCGGGGCGACTTGCAACCTTGCGCCTACACCTCACGAAAGCTGCCCAGTCTGCGCAACTATGAAGCAGCCAGCGAAACCCCCTGGCCTCCTACAGGGTGTGGCTAATCCCCAAAACGGGGACCCCAAAAACCTTTCCAGGTGGGAGAGAAGGTGTACCTCACCACCAAATATCTACGACTGAAAGTGCCCTGTCAGAAACTGGCCCCAAAATTCCTGGGTCCCTTCCCCATAAAATGAATCATTAATCCGGTCACGGTGGAACTAAAGCTCCCTCGTCTGTTCGGAAAGGTACATCCGGTCTTCCACAGTAGCCTGAAGCCTGTGGAAGCCTCGGACGTCCAGGGCCCACCACGGCCTAAGCCCTGCCCCATTGACATGGGGGGGAGGTCCATTACGAGGTCAATCAAATTCTGGATTCCCGCATACATAGGGGGGTTCTGCAATACCTGGTCCAATGGAAGGGATATCCATTGTCAGAGGCATCATGGGTGAGGAGTCGGGATGTATGGGCCGCACGGCTGGTTAGGTGGTTTCACCACGACCATCCCCAGAAACCAGGAAGGGATTCAAGCGCAGACCCGAGTTCAGGCGCCAACTAATTGTTGTCTTTGCTTGCTTTCCAGATACAATCCCCATGGTAGAGGGGAGCTGCCTGTCAACCCCCGAAACGGCGAGTGTCTGGCGTGCCGTCTCGGGGGGGGGAACCCCGAGGAAGGGGACACCCTGCCGATCAGGAGGGTGTGCTTACACAAGGACTGAACTCATGGGAGGGTGTGCGAGCGGCACAGATCACAAATCCCAGCTGGAGAGGCGGAGCCAAGAGCAGGCATGCAGCAGGAGAAGCGGAGAAGCCACGGCTGACATAACCGGCATCCGGAAGCAGGTGAGGAGGGGCGGGGTGTGCAGCGGTAGCGAGTAGCACTGACTTAAAACTTTAGTTCACTTTGTGCCAAGCTTCTAGCCTGCATTAAAGAGGTTCACGCCAAGAACTGTGTGATGTGCGGCTTCTGGGGCTGAGAGCTCGGAACGTGACAGAGAATATCCCTTCACCCAAAGCACTGCTTAATGCTTGAATTTTAGTCTTCTGCCACTTTACAAGAGGCATCAGTCAAGCATGGGGGGCAGGGATCCAACTGAGAAGTGACAGAGCTTGACACTAGAGAGTGAGCCCTTAGCACCATCCAACTAGAATCTAATTCTATTAAAATCTGAGTGGTTTTATCTGCCACTTTCGCCCCCTTAGATATTATAGGGCACCATCTTTCCTTAAAAGGGAACAAGTCAATTTTAAAAATAGCTGCTGTGGGCATTCAGCAGATGCAATAGTGTGGTAATATAGTTCCTTTTTACTGCTTGAATTGCTACTGTGTAGGCTTGTACAGGAGCTCTTACCAATGTCCAACCAGATTCAAAATGGGTCTTCGTCCAGTGACACTCCAGGCATCTCCACTGCTGTTCCATATCCCTGAGCTACTAATAAACCAAGGAGCTGCAGTGGATTGGGGAGAGACATCCCCAATGCAATCTGGTCAAGCACCCTAGTTATCCCTTTATTCCACTAGGCAACCAGATCATTGGGAACCTTGCCCAATGTCAGCCAGCCTGCTGCCATAGAAAAGGGGGGAGGGATCAGTGGAGAATTTTTCATTGCAGCTTTGCAACTACGGCCTGGATTTCGCTTCTCTCTCCAAGGCCATTACTGTTAGCTCTGGTATGCAGTAGTCTCTGGTTGCCTAGCTACAAGGGGGTTGGGCTGTACAGTTTGTTTCAAGTTGCTGTTTTTGCGTGCTTTGCCTCAGAGCTTGCCTGGAATTTCTTGCTCTCGATTCATTCCTAGTAAAAGTACTTTTCTCTAAATCTATGCAGCTGAGGATTTTTCTTTCCTAGGAAATGGACAGAGGCAGCCCTGACACCCAAGGGCCCTCTAAAAACCCACTGGATCCATTCAGTGTCTGGAGTAGACCAATCTAATAGGTCCTTCCCCACTAGGGGTGGGGGTGGTTGCAGCATGAAACTCTATAGCTATCACAGTGAACTATCCACAAGGAGGATATAAGCTTGATGCCCCCCCTCCCTTTTCAGATCATGTTGTGTCTTCCCCAATACAAAAACTAGATCTAGCATGTGATCTTTTATGGATGTTGGGTCTTTAGTAAGTTTGGCCAGGTGCATGATTATCATGGCAGCCAAGAACTCACGAGCTGCTCCAAACCCTTCACCCAGGGCAGGCACGTTGAAGCTCCCCAACACTACCAGTTTGTCAGCCATGGTAGGGATCCTGCTATGCAACAGGGGGAATGATATACCAGCAGCAAACTCAACTGCCCCTTCAAGTCTAATCACACTAACAAGTTCTCACATCTGTTCATCTAGAGCAGGGGTGTCAAACTGGCGGCCCACGGGCCGGATGCATCACACGCAGGCCACGCCCACCCCAGCTCCGCGAAGGGGAAAAATGTCACAAAACGTCACGTGAAGCCGCGAGTTTGACACCCGTGATCTAGAGTAGCATCTCTTGATGCTAGGAGTTTCAGGGATGACAATAGCTACCCACCCCCGATCCTGGGACAAACTGGAAACCTGGGGAGGGTAGATCTCCGAAAGATGAACTCTCCCTTTTCCTACACAGACTTTGGTAATGCAAGTCAGGTCTGCCCTCTCATCCACAACTGTGGATGAGGATGGTTAGGTTAAGGAGAGGTCTGGCATTCAATACTGTAGCAGGAGCTGAACCCCCAGGGTTCCAAGCATTTCTGCACTGAACTATTTCCAACTAAGAACCAATATAGCAATAGCACTAGCACTTAGACTTATATACCGCTTTACAGTGCTTTACAGCACTCTCTAAGCGGTTCACAGAGTCAGCATATTGCCCCCAACAATCTGGGTCCTCATTTTACCCACCTCGGAAGGATGGAAGGCTGAGTCAACCTTGAGCCGGTGAGATTTGAACCGCTGAACTGCTGAACAGTCAGCTGAAGTAGCCTGCAGTACTGCACTCTAACCACTGCGCCACCTCGGCTCTATATATATCTCCCATTACATCAGGGCAGACAGTTTCTTAAGTTCTCTGTAACATATTTCTTGTGAAATGGTGAAGAGTTCATTTTTTTCATTTTTTGCTGAAAACTTAGTTGAAATGACTGTTTACGAAACTCTCTCCAGAATCATTATCAGTCTGATGAATACATTACTATATTTGAGATACTGCTGTGGTCTCATCAATATTCCAATGCATTATGGGACTATTTTGAGAAATCTATGAAAAAGGGGTGTTACATGTTTCAAAAGCCAGTCCTTGGGTAGGCTGCTTCTCTGTCATTCATAATAGCTGGTCTACTGGTTTTTTTTTTCCAAATCAAAACATAGAATTACATTCTAAATGGTCTACTTACTCTCCACACACGCAGGTAGTCACCACTGGTTGCCAAAAGGTCTGGATAAACCCCTTTAGTATCTGGTATCCACATGAGCTTGGTAGTAGGATAAGGGTGGTCAAAAGTATTTCTGCAAATGAATTCAGAGCTTTCTTCATCCAACCCAACAAGCTGAACCTATGAGAAAAAAATGTCTATGTGCATGTGTGTGTGTATATATATACACACAAACATTCATTCATATTCCACTCCATCTTTCACCTACATGTTCTGAAGTCCCAAGGTGTAATAGGCTTTCAGGACAAAGACTAGACAAACTGAGACAGAGGTAAGGAAAAATGGTTGCAAGCCAAACTGATCAAGTAAAACTAAATAAATCCCAATGTCCAGATGGTACCTACCCAAGAACTCGAGCAGTTAAATATAAAATTGCCATCTTTTTTTTTAAATTCTTTTAAACACTGCCACTTGTTCTAAAGGACTGGAAAATAATGTGACCCCAGTTTTTCTAAGGAGATTGAAGGGCAATAAAGGAAGTTATAGGCCTGTTAGTTAATTTGTTCCAGGGGAAAAATTGAAAAAATTGTTAAACAGAAAATACCAATAAAGGAGAATAGTTGTAGCTCAGGATTGAAAGGAGAGGTCCTTGGTGCTCTCTGAGCTTGCTTGTTTTCTTGCAGATGTTTCATTACCCAAACTAGGTATCATCATCAATGCTCTGATGATGATGTTACCTAGTTTGGGTAATAAACCATCTGCAAGAAAACAAGCAAGCTCAGAGAGCACCAAGGACCCCTCAGAATATAATACATAGAAGTAGTCTTGCTGAAAAGGAACCAAAAAGAAGTCTTGTCTCGCTAACCTTCCAGCTTCCTTCAGGGTGTCAAAAAGGACATGCAGAAGGGTAACGCAACAGATATTCTACACTTGAACTTTCAAAAAGCCTTTGACAAAATCCTTCACCAAAGGCTCCTGAGCAAACTCAGCTGCCTTGTGTTAACAGATGCTTTTATGGATAGGGAACTTTAAAAAAAAAAATCAAGAGACTGAGAATCGGAATAAATGAACAATTCTCATACTGTAAGTCATGAAAAATGAGGTCTCTCGGGGATTGGTGTAAGGACTGGTGCTTTTACCAGTAATTTGTATAAAACCTATCTGGAATTAGGGCTGATCAGACCATGTTTGCTGAATACATCAAACTATCACACACCAAACTAACAGAATAGCAGAGTTGGAAGGGACCTTGGAGGTCTTCTAGTCCAACCCCCTGCTCAGGCAGGAAACCCTATACCAGGGGTGTCAAACTCGATTTCATTGAGGGCCGCATCAGGGTTGTGTTTGACCTCGTGGGGCCAGAGTGGGCAACGCCGGGGTGGGCGTGGCCAGCTCGATGTCACTCGTGTGGGGGGCACCTGTGGTGGCCCGAGCGCTGTGCCAGAGAAAACAGGCTCCCGAGCTCCGTTTTTGGCTGCAACGGCCTCCTGCAACCCTCTGCCAGCGAAAACGGAGCTCGGGAGGGCTGCCCGCAGCCCTCCCTAGCTCCGTTTTCACTGGCAGAGGCACCATGGGCCAGTCTTTCGCTGTTTCCAGGGTTGTCCCGTGGACCAGATCTAAGCACCCTGTGGGCCGGATCCAGCCTTGAGTTTGACACCCCTGCCCAGTGGTGAAATCTAAATATTTTTCCTACCGGTTCTGTGGGCGTGGCTTGGTGGGCATGGCTTGGTAGGGTCATGTGACTGGGTGGGCGTGGCTATGTAGTCATGTGACTGGGGGATCAAAAGACAGAAACTCACTTTAACAATGTCCTGCTGGAGCAGGGTTGGACTAGATGACCTCCAGGTCCCTTCCAGCCCTGGATTATCCTCTGAAGCTGCGTCTAGTGCCAGGTTTGTAGTCCTTCCTTCCTCGCCTTTTTCCCTCCCTCCCTCCCTCTTTTCTTTTTTCTTTCTCCCCTCTCTTTCTTTCTTTCCACCACCACCACCCCCGTTTTTGGCCTAGCAGGCTTCAGGGGAAAAAAAAGTTCCGAAGATCAGCTGTGCAACGCGCGATCGTGGGAACTTTTTTTTAAACTTTTTTTAGTATTTTTTACTACCGGTTCAGGCGAACCGGCCCCAACCAGTAGCATTTCACCCCTGCCCTATACCATTTCAGACAATCTCTTCTTAAAAACTTCCAGTGTTGGAGCATTCACAACTTCTGGAGGCAAGTTGTTCCAGTGATTAATTATTCTGTCAGGAAATTTCTCCTTAGTTCTAGGTTGCTTCTCTCCTTGATTAGTTTCCATCCATTGCTTCTTGTCCTGCCTTCAGGTGCTTTGTAGAATAGGTTGAGTCTGTCTTCTTTGTGGCAACCCCTTAGATCAGGTGTGTCAAACTCGTGTCGTCACGGCATCATCACGTGACATATCATGACTTTTTTCCCCTTCGCTAAACTGGGCGTGGCCAGCATGTGACGCATCCAGCCCACGGGCTGCGAGTTTGACACCCCTGCCTTAGATATTAGAACACTATCATGTCACCCCTAGTCCTTCTTTTCATTAAATAGACATACCCAATTCCAGCAACCATTATTTATATGTTTTAGCCTCCAGTCCCCTAATCATTTTTGTTGCTCTTGTCTGCACTCTTTCTAGAGTCTCAACATCTTTTTTACATTGTGGCGACCAAAACTGGGTGCAGTATTCCAAGTGTGGTCTTACCAAGGCATTATAGAGTGGTATTAACACTTCATGTGATCTTGATTCTATCCCTCTGTTAATGCAGCCTAGGACTGTGTTGGCTTTTTTGGCAGCTGCAGCACACTTTTAAATCAAAAACTAATTGTGATGAGCTCCAAAAGCAACCTTCCAATCTGGATGAATGGGCTTCAGAATGATAAAGTCAGTTCACTGTAAATAAATATATGGTGTATGTTGACACAAAAATTCCAAATTAATTCCAAAAATTCATGTATACATACAGAGCCTGCAGTCACTGTTAAGAAAAGGTATCTTTGAAGTCAGGGCAGATGGCTTAATGAAGATATCAATGCAGTTTGTAGCTGCTATAAAAATGTTAAATTGTAACTTGGAGTCATTAGAAGAACCAAAAATAGAACTGTTGGTATGATATTCCCTTTATATAAATCTATGGTAAGACGTCACACCTTGGCTACTTTTTTGGACACACTTTAAAAAGGTTATTATAGAATTAGAAAAGGTGCAAAAAAGGGATACTAAAAAGATTAGGGAGGCTGGAATAGCTCCTGTATGTGGAAGGATTACAGTAATTGGAACAAGGTCAAGGGGAGACACAACAGAAATATGTTGGCATAAACAACACAGAAATGGAGACGTTCATCTCCTTTTAGCCTGCTATTATCTACTGAAATTAAATGAAGTGTGATTGAGGGCCAACAGATGGAAGTACTTTTTTGTTACACAGACCCAAGAATTCAGTGCCGCAGTTGTGGTAATGGCAGCCAATTTGATAGCATAGAAAAGGAGACTGGATAGTTCCACACTAACGCTGGCTACTATTATAATACTGATGACTGTTTACTATTTCCTGAAACAGAGGGCACGAGTTGAGTGACCTTGTAAATTTAAATTATAAATAAATGCTCCTTGCAGGAAAACAGTAAGGAAAGGGGTACAGGCCTCCAGCTCAGGCATATCAGTTTTCCAAACGAATCCATGTGGTCACTGTGCTGAACTAAATTCAGCAGGGCTCTTAAGACTGACCTTATCAGCTATAATACTGAAGGAACATACAGTAGGCATCTCTCAAACAAACGTTACATCGTGTAGTTATCATGGGTTTCCCAAGAGTAAATTTAATAACACAACTGCTCAGGCTATTAAGATTGAAAGCGACTTTATTCCCTTTCCTACTTCCTAGAGGAGCAGGTGCAATTTTTCCTCCTCTTTCCATCACGAAAAAAAAAATCCCAATGGCCCCTGCCTATCACGCCGCAGTCTGACCAACCTCTGGAAGAAGCAGAGACGCTCCGAGGGTCAAACCTGACTAAACTTCTCGAGGCAGCTCGGCCTCTCGAGCGCTCCGATCCCCACCCTCCCTTTTCGACGCTCGCTGCTCTTACCTGGGCCGTCGGCGACGACCAGGCTGCACTGAACGGAGCCCAAAGGTGCAGTGTAAAACTTGACACCTTGCAGGCCTTACAAGTGACTTCATCCCGCCCTCTGACCTGCCAGGTGGCTCACCTTATTATTGTACTCTTCTACGAAGCTGCCCAGGGCAAGTCGAAAACGCTTGTCGGGCCTGACACTCCAATTCATGGCGTAGACGGTCCATGGCGCCTCGTACTTGTAGATCTCCTTGCGCTTCCCGTGCAACGACATGGTGGACGGGAAAGCTTACTCCGTCAGCCTCTCACGACCTCCTCCCGATATCAATCCCAACAGTCTTTCTTCGCCTCACACAACTGCGATGGCTAACCTCACTCCTCCATTCTCCCTGTTCAAACTCTGATTTCTCATTGGCCCTCGACCACGCCTTTCCGCAACTCCTGGATTTTCCATTGGTTTTCCAGTACGTCCATCTCGCTGAACCTCCGAAAGAGATTTACATATTGGCCCTCATGAAAATATGTATTAGCGGGGAAAGTTGTCTTTCTTAGATAAAGACCGCCTCTCTCATTACATTTGAACGTATGAAGTATGAGTTAGTCGCTCTCTTAAAAAAAAAAAAGACATAGAGATAGAGATAGAAATGTGTAGAGCCACACTTGAAAAGCTTGGAATATGAATTCCTGGTTCCACTGAGCATTATTTTAGTTTGTTCCGAGTGTTCGAGGCGATCTAGAAAGTTTCACTCAGAGTCAGAAAGGGGTGCATGGGGTGACAGTCATGGTATCTGGGTAGCAAAGTATTCTTTACAAAGAAAAAAAGCAGTAATAATAGTTAAGTGGTGTTTTTAATTCAAGTGTAATTTCTTGTGCTTAATGCTGTCATCCTTTTGTTTCAATTTGCAAATGTATCATCTATTTTGTTGTTTTAAAGGATAAATGATAATGAAGATGAGGTAATGAAGGATCAGACGACGGAATGTATGTACAGATGAGGCCCTGGCGGTCAGAGGAAGGGTCATATGTGGAGATAGGACCCAGGTGTGGATGTAATGGACATGAGAGTGAGGAATATGAATTCTGAAAAAACATTTTCTCTTGTCTTCATTTCTTTGCCTTAGATTAGAACAAACAAGCAGCTTTGCTCCTCTCTCTCTCTCTCTCTGCAATAGTAG
>QLTV01004242.1:3140974-3153721 GCA_003457575.1 Thermophis baileyi | reverse complement strand
GGAATTGTGCAGAGTAACCTCTGGGCCCTGAAGGTTTGCACAGTTCACCGTAATGTTGCAGTAGATATGAGTAATGATTCAGTCAATACACAGATACGTTAAAGTGTATAAAAGTAGTTTACTTAAAGAAATAGCACAGTCCAAATAACTGTCCGAATCATACACGTTCAGTCAGTCAGTGTTTATAAGTACAGTAGTCTCCTTACCAGCCTTTCTTTGTCTTAAACAACAAACAAAGATTCTATCCTATCACAGAGAGTTAGCTACACACAGAGCTTACTTGCAGACACGAAGTCACTCAGCAATGAATCGGCAAAAGAGAGAGAGAGCTAACCATGTTCTCTAGCTCCCTTTTATGGCTGTTACTGCCAGTCAAAATGCACCAATGCATTTAAAGCAATATTACCTATATACATTAAACAGAGATTTGTGGCTTGTTTATATTAACCAACCCAACTCTTTGGACAGAGTCCTAACACCGCCTATGGTGCCGCCGAGAGAGCCGGTTCGGGGGCGTGTCCAGCCGGCCATCGCTGCCGGTTTGGCAAGTGGGGGGAAATTCCCGCTAGTGGTTCTATAGAGCCGGTCCGAACCGGCAGGAACCCACATCTGATCTAGATGTGTTCCATAATTGTAGCTTCTGACATCTTGTTCTTTCAAGATGTAAGAAGCTACAATTCAATGCAACCCATTGACCTCTGCATTACACTGGCAGTCTATGACTGACTAAATATAAATGTCTTCAGGATCTGGTGGAAGTGATAGTTGCAGACTGCAAAAATCTCAGAAAGAAAAATTCACAGACACAAATATCTCTCCTATGTTTCCTTTGTTTGACATTTCCAGACACTGTCAATTAAATAAATTGTTCTATTTATTGGTAACAATAGGGAGGGATTCAATGTACTTGAATAATCTTAGCTATTAGGAGAAATACATTCAAAATTTTCCCTGAACCATCCAACCATAGAGCCGAGGTGGCGCAGTGGTTAGAGTGCAGCACTGCAGGCTACTTCAGCTGACTGCTAGCTGCAGTTCGGCGGTTCAAATCTCACCGGCTCAAGGTTGACTCAGCCTTCCATCCTTCTGAGGTGGGTAAAATGAGGACCCAGATTGTTGGGGGCAATATGCTAACTCTGTAAACCACTTAGGGCTGTAAAGCACTATAAAGCGGTATATAAATCTAAGTGCTATTGCTAGTGCTATTGCTATTGTTCTAAGCATATCTTTGCCAGTATTGAATGAGTTCCTTGTTTTGTACTTTTTTGTATGTTGTAATACAAAATATTAAATACTAGTATTATTAAATATTTCTATATGATTTAATGCAAAATTATTCATGTTTAAAACCAAAATTCAGGGAATGTAAGACTAATAGCAGGAAAAAAGAACTATACCCATTTTTAAATTCATTTTGTTTTGTCATTCCTAGTTCCAAATGGATTCTGTATTTTTATATTAAAACTATACGTATGTCTGTGGGTTTATATGTCTCAGAGAGAGAATCTCAGATCTCTTATTATTATAATAATAATAAGTATTGATTTATTCAGGTTGGTCCAAAACATCTCAATTTCTTGATGCTTCTGAAGAAAATGATGGTTGGTCTAGTGCAGAAGATCCATTTAATTCATCAGATGCAGAAGAAGAGGGAAAGGGAGAGAAGAAATTGGTAACTTTCATCTTTATTGTAGAAATGTGATGAGATATATGAATCCACTCACTGAATAAGTAATCACTAAGGAAAAATTAATATTTACGTTTTTATAATTACAGTACAGAAAAGAATTATATATATAGATTTGAACAATTCTAATGTAGCTATTAATAACATAACATTATAAGGTTCTTAATATTTATACATATGAATGTAAAGTCATATACATATTAGAAAGCTGTAATTCTGAAATGTTATAAAATGGGTCTTTAGTTTAACCCGAAGACTGCATTTGGGAACTTCATTATAGAAAAACTAAACTGATACCACTGTTTAGTTATGTCTCAAATGTCAATTTATTTATTGTGACAGTTCTAATACTTAGATGATTATTTCTTTTTAAACCAACTGTGGTTTCTCATTTTTGTATTTAGGTTCCTGGTAAATATACTGTTGTAGCCAGTTATGATAAAGGCAACTCAAACGGCTTGATCCTGAACAGTGGAGAGTTAGTTCAGCTAATCCATGAAGGAGCAGATGGTCTTTGGTATTGTATTTTAATACAAAATATATTGAAATATACTTTTGCCCAGTATGTTCAGTATATACTATTTTAGATATATAACTATGGTTAAGAAATCTTGAAGAAGCTTAGAATATTGCTTCCTCCCCCCCTCCCATTATAAGAACAGTCTTTGACAAAACTACAACAATACAGTATAGACCAAACTAAACAATTCAGTACAAATACCATGTTTCCCCGAAAATAAGAGCTATCCTGAAAATAAGACCTAGCTTGATTTTACACGTGCGCCCAATATAAGCCCTACCCCCAAAATAAGCCCTAGTTAAGACCCCATCCACTTCATTGCACCTGATTGCACGAGGTGGGACGAGGTGCACAGATAAAAATCAAGCTAGGGTGGGGATGGGGGGGTGGACCTGCCCCACGTGCCCTGCACCCAATAACCTTAGGACAGTTGCAGCCAGGCCTCCCACACCCTGACACCTGCCTCACCTTGCCGGCCCATTTCTTCTGCGGCTGCTTGCCATTGCTTATGCACATCGCCCCTTGGCCTCCATTTCACCGTCAGAGGCTTTCAGAAAAGGCCTGTGCAACTGAGAAACGAGCTCCAGATTGACTCACGTGGTGCCCCCTGGCCTCCGTTTCACTGTCAGAGGCCTTCAGGAAAAGCCTCTGCAACCGAAAAACGAGCTCTGGATTGACGCATGTGGCGCTCCCAGCCTCCGTTTTGCCATCAGAGGCCTTTCCGAAGCCTTTCTGGGCTCCTGCTGGGTGGGGCTGTCAGTGCCGCCGCGGCAAGGTGAGACAGTGGAAGACATCCCCTCAAAATAAGACCTAATGCCTCTTTTGGAGACACACACACAAAAAATAAGACCGGGTCTTATTTTCAAGGAAACACTGTAGCATATAGTCTTGGGAAGTTAATCCAATTCACAAATGTAATAAGTTTTTCAATTTGTTTCTCAAACTAAATTTACATTTAATATATGTGTTGTTATGTCCAGAACCCCTCAGGAGAGAATTTACAAGATAAAATATTGTCTGAGATGGGAGAATGAGTCTAACTTGCATTCATATCACAGATGGAAATCTGGAATGTTCAGAGTGTATATAAGATTACATTCCAAATACCATCTACTGTATATCTAAACATGGGGTGGCTATATTGCTTCTGAATTTAGCCATAATGTTTTGATTTCTTGTAGATGCTGGGTTTTTCAACAGTTTGACAGCAAATGTGTATTTTTAGGTATCTGAGGAATTTGAGCACAAACAAAGAAGGGTGGGTCCCTATCAACATTTTGATACCGTTACTCAGTAACTCCAAATCTGCTTTCTCTCTCAGCAGCTCAGGTAAGGTTCACTTTGCAGATGTTTGCATTTAGTTTCATTTATCAAATATATTTCATCATATATCTTTAAAAAATTGTCTTTGCTTAGATATCCCTTCCCCTTAGGTGGAATGTTGTACTCTTTGGATTAATATACAGATGTTTGTATCTATATTGTTTTACAGAAATGGTTTTATTCAGTTTTATTTTTGCAAGTTTCTTTTACACCATTTAGGGAAAAATTCAGTAAGCAATTTAGAAATATATACAAACCTAATTGTATAATATCGTGTTAATATATATGTGCGGTGGTTTTTTTTTCCAGAATCTGCGGTGTGTTCAAGTACACTGAGTTCATCTTCAAGTTGTAGTGAAAATTGCAATGTCAGCAACCCCTTCTCAGAGACTAAGGGTTAAATTGAAAGTTCCACCACAACTCTCTGAAGATTTAAAACTGCCAATGTGACTATCAGATGTTAAAGAAGTAAAGAAGCATCATAATTGCACATTTCTCAGTTGTTCCTCTTGTGTTTAAAGATGGTTTAGTGGGTATTCTTGAAGAACTTGAATACATTGGTGACAGATTAGTGGGAATAACTCTTCTGGAAGCTTCAGCATAGAAACCTATCACTCTTCAAGAATGAAATGGACCTTGTCATGGATACCTTGGGAAGAATATTACCAGCAGCCAGTAGTTTCCATTGTGTAAATCTGACTAGTTAAAACAATAATTATTAAATTAATATAGAATGTAGAAAACAACAACTGAAAAACTTGATCCTCATAAATAAATGAATAAAAGCCATCTGGGGTCAAAATATAATGTGCAGGAAATTACAGAATTGGGTATTTGCTAAATTGATGTAGCACCGTAATTTTCTGTGGCATTTCCTTTAGCCATGATGAAAAAAATTAATAATCTGAAATATTTTTAACACTGAACCAAATTTTATGACCAATTACTATTGTTTATGGAATTATGATAATTTAGTATTTATTTGGACATACAAATCTTTGTAAAAAAAAAAAAGAAGTGAAAATATTGTAATCCATTTTTGTATTAGTTAAGATGATACTACAATGTAAGAAAATTGCCCTCTGTCCTCAGCTTTTGTCCTTTGGCAACTAGGCCAAAAGCTGTTCAATCATTTTAGAATTTTCTTATTCTCTGTGTGACTGAAAACCTGCTGCTGCTTTTTTTTTTTTTTAATTCAGTTTGTTGCAAAACTGAAGGCATCACACAACAGGAATAGGAAATAAATTCTTAAGTATTTTACTTTCTTTGTGTGAAATAGAGTAATATTGTACAAACAAATTCTTCTAAGAAAACGATTTATAAATCTATCTTGCCAAAGGAAGGACTACTTAAAACCACATTTAAACCATGCTGGATTCACTCATATATCTGAATTAATTTACAGCTCATGCTGGTGTTATGTGGGAATGAATGTTTGACTTTCAATATTTATGAAAACAGTAGAAATACAGCAAGTTTGTCTGGGTTTTGGCTCGGGATATATAACTACTGACTTTGATTGTTCCAAATGTCAGAAAGGTTCCCAGCCAACTGCAGCTGACTGCGGTTAGTACGCCAAGATATTATTTTTGTATGTATGTTTATATGTTTATGTGTTATGTATTAATGTAAAAATATCTATTTATAATCTTCCAGTCTTTGCATTTCAGCTTTTTTTTAAAGCATCAGTGTGTAGTCTTTCCAAGACTTTAATTAATACACTTTCAGCATGATCTATCTTTCTCTGAACCTTCTCAGAAAATGGGGTCATGCCAGCAAAGCCAGCATTGGTTCTTTTCTGCTAATCTACTAGCAATATTCTTTATAACTTATTTTGTAAATATGGATGTAACAAAAAGAGAAAAGAAACTTTTTTTATTTACAACATTGGCTGAGAAGGAAGAATATAATGCTGGAGTACATACATAGGGCTTGTCGCGTCCTCCCTCTGCCAATCTGCTTTGGCTTGGGAAACAGTGACTTCTTAATATATATAAAATGGTTGGTTATCATTGGCTTTTGTAAAGAGCTACCACAGGGAAACAAAGCTCTGCAGAAGGCTCTCATATCAAATCCTGTTTACTTTAGACTTGCCAGTGTCATTTCATGTGCTTGTACATGTATCATTGCACTTTAATAGCCAATATTTCAATTTTCTACTGCTGATGTAAATTACTACTACAGAATCCAGTATCCTTATTGTATGTATGACACTTTGAATAAATTTAAGCATTACTTGTTGGTTGGTCTGAACATATAGAGGGGTGTGTGTGTGTGTGCACATGGGTGTATTATTTTGATTTTGTTTTGTTTCTTGGCACAAGTAGAAGTTGAATTGGTGCAGTAAATCCAATTGCAGTCATAATGGGTGCAGAACAAGACAAAGCCTATATAGTCTCTATTCCTAGAGCATCATTTCAAGACTGTCTTCTCCCCTTTCCCCAAAACCACTTGTTTTACAATATAAATTTGTCTTTTGCCAAGTGTCAGGGCAGTGATCGGGTGCCCAGGTAATTGGCTCTTTTGGATCCAGAGACAGGAAGCAGACCAGTAAATAAATGGATGTTAAGCTTTATTATTAACTCAAGCAAACTGATTTAAAAGCATAACATAAAAAGCATACATATCAAGCAAACCCAAATGTCTTATAGGCTGCCAAGAGCTCCTTTATAATAGCAGAGATACCCCATGGGTGACCAAATTCCAGAAGTATCCCATTCCAGATCCTGTGCAGAAGCTTCCAATAAACAACAGCCCCAAGATTTTTATTAAACCCTGGCACCATGATTATGGTCATGAGACTACAAGACCTGATCTTGACTGGGTGGCACATGACTGGAATAGGAATCAAAAGTTTGGGACTTTCACCATAAGAAAAGCTTTGCAGCTACATAAAGATCCCCTACCTTTCTCCTGTATGGAATAGAATAGAATAGAATTCTTTATTGGCCAAGTGTGATTGGACACACAAGGAATAACAAGAACAAAAAACAAAACAGGTTACCTCAAAATGAGTTCTGAACTTCTACACTTTTATTAATACCGGTAGGAGGAAGAAATCAAGATATGTCATTAAACTCAAAATAACAATGGTCTTCCATATTATCACTACAGTAAAACTTAAAATTTTGTTTCTAGTTTTCCATAAAGCTTGACTTTAGAAAAGAGAAACAAGATTGCCAACGTAAGATATTTAATGGAGTTCTAACAACTGATCTGTAATCTACTGATGCATAGGCCTTTAAGAGCCCATCCAACATCATTGTTTTGCAAAATTCTACATTAATGTAATTGAAATTAAAATTAAAATCAGGTTAAAACAGATTTTGATTATCTGATTTTTTTTCTATCCTGACCATTCCCAGTTTTATTATAGTCTAATACTTCAGCAAAGAATTGGTGTGGAAATCATTACCATAGGATAATTAGTTGCAAAAAAAATCTGGATAAAAATTATGGGAGTATATGTTGAGAAATGATTTGCAATGGAAAAAATGTCACCGTGGAGACTTTTGTTAGAAATTGTATTTCTAATACATTCAGGGAGAAAATACTGCTCAACAATACAGAGATTAGATTAGATTAGATTAGATTAGATTAGATTAGATTGGTACATATCATGTAAATGAGTTTCTTGTAGATTAAACAGCCAGAACAAATAGAACCTACAAATCAGTGTCTCTAACAAAGATGGCAGTTAATGGCAGTTATCACTTTCATAAACCCAGTTGTATTCTGTCTAAACCTAGATATTGAACTTGAAAATAATAAGAATGTTATAACTTGATCATATTGCTTTTCTTTTGGACCACTAATATTGAGGCTTCAATTTTGGGAGAATAAATAAAAATGTCTAATATGTGTGTAACTTTATGTTTAACATGTTCCTTTGTCTTCTACCAGGACTTCTATCAAAGCCAAACTAGCTTTGATGTGTATTACCTGAATGTTATGAGGGATTATGAAGGGATTATAGAGCCAGTGGTTTAGGCACTAAGCTAGAAACCAGGAAATTGTGAGTTCTAGTCCTGCTTTAGACATGAAAGCTGGCAGGGTGATTTTGGGCCAGTAATACTCTCTCAGCCCAACTCTCACAAAGTTGCTGTTTTAAGAAAAAAAATAGGAGGAAAGAGTATTAGGTATGTTGCATTGTTTATAAAAATAATAAAGGCAGGATAAAAAAAAAATCTAAAAAAATAAAAAAAATGCAGAGAACAGGACTTCTCAGCCTTGGCCAGTTGAAGGTGTGTGAATTTCAACTCCCAGAATTGCCCAGCCAGCCATGGGAAATTGAAGTCTATACATTTTCAGGTGGCCAAGGTTCAGCAACATGGCCAAAGAAGACCATTCAACATTCAGTGGAATGCAAATCATCCCACACACCTGCTTTTTTTCTAAATGAAAGATCTCCATTTGTCAAGTTCAGGGGTTTGTTTGTTTGTTTTTGTGGGGACTACAAATAAAAAAAGCTAGAGGAGTAATTTTAATTAGGACAATAGGTAAAGCTCAGTTCCCGCATCCCGTTTAAGGGCTCTCCCACAAAATTGCTGTTTTTTTAAAATTAAAAGCCATAGAAGATCCAAATTATTTAAAAATAATTTATCAGATAAAATGGAAAAAATACATGTTCTCCATAGGCTTCTGCAGCTATTGCTGCAACATCTCAGAGCAGGGAGGAAAGGGCCATGATGATATCATTGAAACATTTCCAAATTTTCATAACTTTGCAAGTCATGCTTCCTCTTTTCTGTTTTGCAGAAATTCTCTCCTCACATCTTGTATCATGCACATACGTTTTTAAGGATATTATTGGTCTGTTTTCTATACTTGATGAATATTTTCCCCATTCCAAAATGAGCAGTCTTTCCAATCTTAGCTTTAAAAAAACACAGCATCTTTAAATTTTAAAAAAAATGCAATTAATTTATAAATATTAACATATTCATACTTACAGGTAATCTTATACCGACATGCTGCATTATCCTCTTTAAACTCTTAAATGTGTTTAGCCAAAATCCAGATTGCTTTTAAAAAAAGAGATAATATTGCTCTTGTATTGGAAAGGATTCAATTTTCACATATATTTGTAGGCACATGACCCTTAAAATCATAAAACTATGGAATTTTTTATAGTAACCTTTAGTATTGTCTGCTAAATTAATGAATTTCAAAGCTTAGAAGTTTAATGTTTTAATCCTTTAAAGTCTGCAGCATGAAATTTTCGGTTGAAAGAAATTACCACAGAACACATCTGTTGTACAAAATTACTGAAGTGTATGGTGATTCTCAATTTGAAACCAGTTTCTCGTGGGTTTCAGGGCAAGGATATTGAAATCACCAAGTATCTTGCTAGTTCCCTAAGAATACTTATGATGCCACCATACCAGGGGTGGGTTCCTCCCGGTTCGGACCGGTTCTCCCAAACCGGTAGCAGCCCGCTGGTGATGTCACGATGACATCACCGAACTGGATCGGTTGATGTCGGTCCATCGGGGCCGCCATCTTTTTTTTAATTTTTTTTAAAAAAAATTCTTTTTTTTTCTTTTTTTAAAATTTTTTTTCCCTTCTGAGCATGCGCAGAAGCCGACCTCCGGCACTGTGCATGTGGTCGCCATCTTTTTTTTTGGCTTTGGGGTTTTGTTTTGTTTTTGGATTTTTTGTTACTGCGCATGCACGCGCGCATGAAGCGCGCGTGCGCCCATGAGGCACACCTACGCGGCACGGGAGGGAGCGAACCGGCAGTGAGGTAAGTTGGAACCCACCCCTGCACCATACCAAATTTGTTGGGCACAAACAAGGCTGAATTACCGTGCTTAATTCAGTGACAAAGCATGTTATGAAACTCAGTTGGTAGATTGGTACTTGGTTTACCAATCTGCTGTTACGATTTAACTAAGCAATTACTCTATCTCTCTCTTAACAACACTTCCTTGCAGCACATGCAGTTTCTGATTTCGAGTAATTGAACATTGTGCTTTAATTTTTGGTTTTTCCATATTTCAGGTTCTAGTTCTCTTTTTTAGCTAGAATTTTGTTCCAAATAAGTGCAAATAGTATTTACAAGCCAGAACATTTAACAAGAATTTTGTCACTAGTCAGCACTTATAAAAATAAAAATTTGAATATATGCTTGAAGGAAAAATACAGTGATCAACTTCTTGTTCAACCACAGAACTCATTAGGTGACTCTTTGACCTCTTTGACCTCACCAGTATTGATATTTCACATGGGGGACTTATCCACATCTGTAATATTTCAAGTAATATTTCAATCGGCAATGGTTGATAAAATAGAAATTCTTTATTATGTTCATTGGCCAGACTTCTACCAAATAATGAAGAAATAAATGTCTATTTTACATTTTAAAAAACTGAATGAGGTATTCAAGACGTGTTGAGTGTTATAAACTAACAAAATTGTGCCAGAGAAATAGAACTGAACTGTAGCTATACATGAAATAAATCAGAACAGTGTCAGGGTCACCAAATAGGGAGTTAGGATTCTTTGAGGTTCAGAACTCCCTCTTTGGGGGTGTCTGCAAGTCATAAAAGTAAAAATAAAATGAAATGGCCAAAAAAGTCAAAATGGCAGCCACCATGGTGTAATCAAAACACTGCCTGGTTTTTTTTAAATGTGTATCACAACCACCTCCTTTGATCACCCTGCCCTATTAGCTCTCCAGGTTTCGCCCTTTTATCATTAAATATTAAGTCTTCTAATATTCCATTGTTTCTATTTGAAATATTTAACCTGTCTATTCAGATGGTTTCAAGCTTTCTTCCATTTGATTTTATCTACTGGTTTATTTAAAATAAATCCTGCCTGTTTTGAGTCTACTGGAATTTAAAACTTGATTTTTCCATCCCCTTCTTTTGGCCTATCTGGTGTGCCAGAGCCAGTGTTAGGGTTTTGGAGCTTTCTCTTCTATACCCCTCCTCCAACCGAAGCGTTGAAACAGAGAACTTTGCTCTCAGAGTCCTTGCTGAAATATCAGTACACTATTTGGACACAACATTTTGGTTTCATCATGATTTCCTGCCACTTCGGTGTTTTGCTTTGCCTTCTTTTGCTTGCATCTCCCATTGCAAGGGCTTCAGGTATGACACATCTGAAAATGTTTGTTGCGGTCATGAATTAATTAAATGCTTTCCTTGTTTTCTATAATTCAACTTTTATGCAATAGTGTTTAATGTCTTAGAAAACCTATAGCTAAGATTTTAGTAAACCAGATTTTAATGCATCATAAGACAGCAATCACATTCCTAAAATAAGATAAAGTAGTAGCAAGTTGAAGCATTCTTGAAACAACATTTCTGATTGTTGTACATTGCAGATATTAGTACGAGGAAAGGCATCTGAACAGAAACATTATACAACATATTTAAATATTTAGCATTTTTATAGTTTAATTTTTCTGTAATCAATTTATGAAGTATTATAAAAAAACTTATAGGGTGAACAAAAAATCTCTTTGCAGTATCCCTTTTCAAGAAGGGAATTTATAGTAAACATGCTGTGGTTTTATTCTTTGCATCAAAATAACGATACAAGCCTAGCTGTGGATTCATTTTAAAATCACAAATTAAGACCAAGTCCCGTTCTTCATCATTTAAACTGTGTACAATATATTCAAAGTTATCAGGAAAATTTAAAGAATAATATAAGCAAAAATGAAACAAGTGAAGTATTTGGTCCACTTTTCATTTCATTTTAGTTCCCAGTTAGTAAATGTAAAATACAGTAAAATATTAATAACAAATTCTTTTTTAAACTGTTGTATGCTTTCCTTGAGAGAGTTTAAAAATACAGCCCTACTGCAATTAAGCCTAATGGTCTTTGAATCAAGGAAATAATGGAGGACAGGACTATCAAGGGCTACTAGATTTGAAATGTCAGTGTCACCTCTTGATTGGGGCCAGCGTGCCTTCAAATATCAGTTGCAGAGCAACATCAGTGGGGAAGGGCTATATCTCTGTCTCCTACTTATGAGCACCCAAGAGGCTTCTGATTGGGCACAGTGAGAAAGAAAATGCTGGTCTATGATGAGCTTTGGCCTGGTCCAGAAGGGTGGTTCCTAGATTCTTCAGTCCTTGAAGTAGAAAATTTAAATCATAAAATTGTGGGAGAAATATTGAAAAGACTTTTTAAATGCTAGTACAGAGGATACATGCATTCCTTTTAATATCTAGTGTTTCTACAGAATAAATAATTGCTTCAGTAAATCCAAGAGAGATTTCAATTTGTATTTCTTGAACACTCCTGGATGTTCTGGAGCAAATTGTTTTGAAATATGATGCAAGATAGAGAATTAGCTCAGTCCTATGAAAAGAGAGAGAAGCTTCCTGTTTTAAAAGAACTTTTTTTCCATACACTGGGATTGCCTAAAAGCTGACCTAACTCTATGCTGTTCAGACCACTTCATAGGATCAAGGAAAACCTGACCATCCCAGACAAGAAAGGATTTTTTAAAGTTGAGAATTACTGCTAGAGCTAATCACAATGATGACCATCCTCACTGCCATTTAATCTGATTGGAAATGGTCACTATGTGTTGTATAGTATAACTTTACTGTTAAAAAGTAGACAGAAGACAGGGGTCATGGAAATTGCTACTGCTTTTCAGGTGAAAGGGAGGTTAACAAGGGAAAATTTTTATTTTATTTATTTATTTATTTATTTGTCAAACATGTACAAGATAGCAGGTATAGGTATAATCATAAACATAATCAAAGTGAATACAGATAGATGGAGACAATAGGACAGTAGGACAGGGACGATATGCACGCTGGTGCGCTGATGCGCGCCCCTTACATTAGGTGAAAGGGAGGTTAACAAGGGAAAATTTTTATTTTATTTATTTATTTATTTATTTGTCAAACATGTACAAGATAGCAGGTATAGGTATAATCATAAACATAATCAAAGTGAATACAGATAGATGGAGACAATAGGACAGTAGGACAGGGACGGTAGGCACGCTGGTGCGCTTATGCACGCCCCTTACAGACCTCTTAGGAATGGGGTGAGGTCGACAGTAGACAGTCTAAGGTTAAAGTTTTTTGGGTTTGGGGAAGAAACCACAGAGTCAGGTAGTGAATTCCAGGCATTGATCACTCTGTTGCTGAAGTCATATTTTCTGCAGTCGAGTTTGGAGCGCTTTACATTAAGTTTGTATCTAGTGTGTGCTCGTGTATTGTTGGGGTTGCAGCTGAAGTAG
>QLTV01004242.1:3124044-3136152 GCA_003457575.1 Thermophis baileyi | reverse complement strand
GTCTAGTCTAGTCTAGTCTAGTCTAGTCTAGTCTAGTCTAGTCTATTCATGATGTCACCAAAGGGTGGGAAAAGCTGAATCACCCTATATTGTGGTCTCTTACAATTACGGTACATGCTTCTTTCTTCCAACGATGTTTTTTGGTTCCTTATGTGCATCCCTAATAGAGTTCTCACCTTCTTTGTCCTGTTGGCCAACAGGCAACAAGTCTTTGGTCTGTAACCTACTTATCCCACCAGACTTGCCCTTCTTCTGGGTCATATCTTGATTCATGCCCAGAAAAGGAAATATGTAGAAAAGGAAGAGGGTAGAACTTCTATTGGCCAAAGTACTTCTCAGTATTGTCCAGGCAGATTATTTTAAATATATACTTTTAGGGTAGGGGCAGGGAAGAACCATTATTTTTAAAAAAATCTAAAGTATCAGGAGAATGCAACGCCTGAACCAGTATCTGCATACATCTCAAAGCAAATTTCAATAAGACAGACTAAAGGCCATTCCATGTTCAAGGTTGTTTGTTTGTTTGTTTGTTTATATTTTGTATTTCTTAACCACCCATCTCCCTCAGAAAGGGACTCTATAATGCCAAGTGATAACCCCTGTATGATATCACAACAAAGTGGGACTTCAAACATTCATTGAAAATTAGATTGATTAATTCTGGCTATGTTTTCAGTCCAGAAGCAGCAACAATTCCCCAACAGCTGCAGGCTGGGTGCTACGATTGGTAGGAGTTCCATCTCCCCCTTCTTTCTGCTTTTCAGATTCTTCTTTTCTTCCAGAACCAAAGTTTCCCTGTTTGTCAAATTATGACACCTTATTTTTGGTGAAGGAGTGGGATACCAACTGTGTCTTGGTTTTGGCTGAAAATTGGCTGAAGAGAGCATTGACTGGCTCAAACAAGCAAATGACACTTGTGCAGAGGCCCAATGTTGTTGTAGCCAGTTTGAGTCCAGAGGAGCCTAGGATCTCCTAGTTACCTTCTTCAGAAGAAAAAAAAACACTTGTTCAGATTATGCTAAGAGAAAGGTCCAAGTCACCTAAAGTAATCTACATTACCATGGAGGTAAAGCAGGTTTAAAGAATGTTAATGAAATAAATTGTACTTTAACAAGAACTAGATAGCATTCCTTCCCTGCCCTGATTTATGTTTATTCTCCCTCAACACCACCACTACTTTAATTTCAAACCTTTTCATTTCAAATCTTTAAATTAAACACACATCTACAAGCAAGTTCTTGTTTCTCAAACCTTCATATTCAAACCTTAGCTTGCATGCATCTAACCCAGAAAATACATTATCTGCACTTGCACTCAAACCAAAATGACAAAGTTAGATTTGCCAACTTGATTGTTTGGTAATTCTGGATTGTTGTGAAAGGAAACACAAAATGATATTTTGATAGTTCATGTGTACAGTAATGGCACAATCTGTGTTATAGGGAGTTGTAATTCCATCAGCTATGTATATGCTACGTAAGTATATATGTATGAATATGAAGCAGATACATATCAGTTTCCTTTCATATGCTGTGTCTGGTAGAACATCATTTTGAACTGTTATGATATTTTGAGGCACTTTTACTAAAATAGCTTTAGATAAAATCTCTCTTCCTAGATGCTGTTAAACTACAACTCCCAGCATTCTCTGTTATTGACCATACAGAATGCAGATCATGGAGCTACAGCCAATTTAAGCAAAAGAACAATATAATTCCTTTGCTTTTAATTTACTTCAGGATAAATTGTTGAATACATGAATGGAATGTGCCAAGGATCCCCAAAACATTTCTAACTAATAATAAACCTAGAAATGTTTTAAGAGCTAAACTTGATTATGAGAATTAGTGATGAAAGAATTCCTGTTTCTGTATGTTAGAAGCTGAAGCTGATAGCTTGGAAATCTTGTTTCTTTGTTGGCGAATTTTCTTTGGATTGACTCTTTCCACTTATTTTGGATTACTATACTCATCACTGTCAGATAGTAATAATCACTAAGCATCGTAGGAATTGTAGTGCAGAACATCTAGGGAATATTAGTTTGGTTAGGATTGATCCAGGTATTACTTTTCTTGTGAAAAAAATTAACATTAATGTTGGATAATTTGCTTTATATTTTTCCTTCTTCCTAGAAAGAATTCTGGGCAATCTATACAGGTAAGGGTTATTCATCTGAACACCAATTAGCCAATTCTGCCACAAATGTCTTCCTAAAATGTGTGCTAATGTTGAATGCTTATTTTCATAGATCCTGATCAGTGTGACTCCAACCCTTGCCAGAATGGTGGGATCTGTATTGATAGGCATCAAGACTACTTTTGCATTTGTCCTCCAAAACATGAAGGCAGAAATTGTGAAATAGGTAAATGCTTACTAACTTGGTAAAAAATAATATAAGTGTTCTGCCCCTGAAGATTGGTCATTATTCCATATTATCTCAGCCATTCATTAAAAAAATCCAGATATCAGAATATTTTAAAACTGCAGTGGGTGATATCCAGGTTTTGAGACCTGAAGTGTCTTTTTTCATATCACCACGATCTTCACATCAATTTACTTTTGAGACCTGTGCTTATGCAGATTTGCAGAGCTGTGTACTCCAAAACAAACTCATTAGCAAGCAGTATCCTTCCTTCTAAGGGAGCTATATGAATAGCAATCCCGATTAACTCTGTCTTCCATTCTTCCTTAGAATCTAGAACATGGAAACTCCTGTTCCAGAATCTGACTTCTTAGCCTTCTTTGCCAGCGGCTGCCCCACCCCACAATACTTTCCTATCCAAACCAGGAAAATGTTAATTCACATCTTCTTTTCTATATTTAGGGCCAGAAAGCAAGCTGAAATGCATTTTTAAAAATGGCAATTGTGAGCAGTTTTGTGTAGATTCCCCAACCACATTAAGACAGTGTTTTTGTGCAGAGGGATACAGGCTAGCAAGTGACCAAGTATCCTGCATCGCAGAAGGTAAGAATGAGCCATCACACCAATGTGTGGCCATGATATTCCTTTCCAGACAGATGCCAGAACATAGACCAGTGTTTGTCAACCTTGGCAACATTGGGAGTTGAACTCCATACACCTTAAAGTTAGTAAGGTGGAGAAACACTGGTATAGACAGATGCCTTTTTACTATTAATTGACATACAACTACAACTTTTTACTATTAATTGACATACAATGGTCCCAATGCTAGAATGAATTAAGTAGTCAGCCTTCCAGACTGTTCTAATTTTATCAGTCTCTGTATTGAAATACTGATCTCAAGATGGAAAGCAGGGACAGCCTGTTGAGCTGACATTCAAACCCTTGGCCAGGGCTCACCATTAAGACATCTATTTGCCCTGGGAGGGAAATGCCTCATGCCATGTCATGCTCGCATTCTTCATGGCTTCAGGTAGGCATCTTTCACCAACCAGGAGATGCCAGGGACTAAGTCGTGCTTCTGCCTGTATGAGGCAAAATTGGGTGGAGAGGGTGGTGGTGGGTGAGAATAAGATCTTTCTACAGTGAAAACAGTTGTCTTTAAACAAAAGCATGATGCCTTTTTGGCGTCCAATCCTAAAGGACCATAAATAGTTGGATCCCTATGAGACAGGCCTTGATTTTATTGGAAACAATTTTACCTGCTCCTCAATTGTACGAGCCAGTAGCATTGCTGGGAATTGCAATTCAATTCCCCTTCTACAAGAAAGAGCCTTGTTTGGGGAAGTTCATACTGTATCTCAGGGGGTTGTTTCACTTTCAGATATTTTCATCTAACCTGGAAATCTCAAAATTGTTTCAGAAGAAGGAAAAGGAGAAGTTCACCATTGGCTACCATTAATTTTAATAATTATCAATGTATACTTCACATTGATTTTTCATTTGTCAGAAAAGGAAAGATAGCAATTCACATGTGAACATAGTTGAACACTCTTAAGAACATGAAATTATAGAAGGCGAACAGCAAATAGATGTTATTATTATAAGTGAAATACTGCAGTATTTATGTTGAGTGGGGCTACAGAAATAGAGCTTTTGCTGTGTGCTTGTGTATGTGCCTATATGTATATACCTATGGGTGTGTGTATGAATGCGTATGGGTGAATGCCTGTGTGAATAAAAAAGTCTGTATATTTTGACTTTAAAAAGCATTCATATTACTATAGTTCAAAATCTTGTTGATTTGCTTGAAAATAACTATTCTGATTAATATTACAGTTGATTATCCCTGTGGGAAAATACCTGTTCTGGCAAGAAGGCCAAATCGACAAGGAAGAATCATAGGTGGTTATGACTGTCCTCCAGGCGAATGTCCATGGCAAGTAAGTGCTTGTCAGAATTTAATACACTTTAAATTAAAATTAGTTGAATCATTCACATTTGTATAGGCATCCACCCACTTTCTTTGTACTTTGCAAGGTACATTAGGAGAATGCCTAATTTAGATGCCTGAAACATTAAATGGCTTATTTTCTAAACTGAACCAAATTGGAGTTGGATCAGATTGATAATCCATACTGAACCGAGAATTCAAATCAAATGACAGTTATTCTGACTAACCCTTTCAGCCCAGAATACATTTCAAAAGGACCGACATACAATATTTAAAAATCAATTTATAACTAATGTGCCTTTAAATTGGAAATAGAGAATTGATTTCAATGAAAAAGGTTGGGATCCAATCCTATTGTTTAGAATTTCAGTTATATGTATAAATATGAATAAAACAGATCTATTTAAAAAAGAAAAAAAAAGGAGAATGTCTGTATCACTAGTTTAGGTCAGATCAATAGTTTAAAAAAAATAGATTGACTATTGTGCACAAAAACAGATTTACAAATTACTGAAACCATGCAGAATGTTGTAATAGATAAGAGGCCTTTACTTCTCCTGCCTTTTCTCCCATTGCCCCCCTTTTGAGTGCAGCCCTTGGCATGCCACACAAAATTGAATGCAGCCCTTAACCCAAAAATGCTTGCCCATCTGTGCTCTGGTCTGGATGATGCCAGCAAGATTACTGATCCATAACATGCAAGTAAACCGTACAATTTGATTATCAAATATTTAGGCTCTCATAACAGACAATGGAAATGAAAAATGTGGAGGTGTTCTGGTTGCTCCTTCCTGGATCATTTCAGCAGCTCACTGCTTTCATCGTGTCCACCGACAAAATCTCAGGATAAGGCTTGGTAAGGTGGTTTTTGTTACCTTTCTAAAACTCAATGAAATTCAGGAGGGAAAATCACCGCACCACACAGGAAGGTCTATCCCATTAATTTCACCTACATCTTTAAACACCTATTTTCATATCAATTGCTCCTGCACAAGTGGCCGTCAACATGAACTGTTTGGCTCTATATGACTTCTTCTATTCTGAAATAAAAAAGCATTCCAAAATAAGGAACAATGGGAACCTGAAACAAGCTCCTTTTCTCCCTTGTTCTTCATCCTAGGGTCACTAACATAAGTAAGGTGGTAGCCCTTTCAAAGCACTACCTACAATGCAATCTCTGGAAAACTGGCAAAGAGGTTTTTAAAATAAATATTAAATATTATTATTATGATTCATTGCACAGTCATCCAGATGTTTAGATTAGATTTGACATTTTTGTCCACCTACTGAGTCCTTCCCAAGAACCTGGGATAGGCAGGATGTGAATGTTTGATTGTGTTAAAGGTATCATCGCAGAATGTTATTCTGCGTAAAGCTGCCTTTTGCAATTGACTGGTGGTAATTTTGTCAGTGCTGAAGTGATGCTCCAGATGTTTTGGGATTGCATCCAAGGTGCCTTATAACAATAATGATAGAAACCTTAAGTCCCATGACATGAGAGCAGCAGTTAAGTATGTATTTTTCAGCCAATGTCAGACAGATGTAAGCATAGCAAATCAGCCGCAGCAATGGATTCATTTGAACACACACTGCAAACAAAAACTAAAGTACCAATTTGTTTCAAGGTCAAGACAAAACTTTGGAACATGGGTATGTCTCAAACTTGGCACACTTGAAACAGCCATTTTGAACTAAGCAAAGTTTTGTGTTTGAAACGTTCTGCACAGTTCTCAAAAATGAGTCCTCAAAATCAGATTTTATATTCCAGAAAGAATATCCTGATTCAGTAAACACTATCAGTAACAGTAATCCAGCACTAAAAGAGAAAAGGAAGATTAAAAAACTTTCCATGGAGAGAGAGAGAAAAAGAAATAAAATATTTCTATTATAAAAGAGGAAGTAAATAGATAAACCTTTTTGTATTCATTAACTTCCAGAAGATGAAGAGATTAGTTAGGCCTTGTGCATCGTGAAAAGGCTTGTTACCTTCTAAATAAATCAAGAATTGGTTTTTTTCCAGGTGAATACCGTATCAACCGTAGAGATGAAGGCGAACAAGAAAGAGGAGTTGATGAATTAATAATCCATGAAAAGTATTCTTTCAAAACCCTTGACAATGACATTGCCTTGCTGCGATTATCAGCCCCAGTCAACTTCTCTGAGTATGTGGTGCCCATCTGCTTGCCACCTCCTCGATTTGCAGCAGACATATTGAACTACGTTGAATTCTCCACAGTGAGTGGGTGGGGGCGTCTCTTGGAAGGCGGGGCTACTTCAGCACTTCTTATGCGAGTGGAAATCCCCAAAATGCACAAAAAGGAATGCGTTTTGCACACTAAATTCAATATTACAGACAACATGTTCTGTGCAGGTTATCTCGATGGGAGCAAAGATTCTTGTGAAGGTGACAGTGGTGGACCTCATGTCACTGAATACAAAAATACTTGGTATCTAACGGGAATTGTGAGCTGGGGTAAAGGGTGTGCTGCAATAGGAACATATGGAGTTTATACAAAAGTTATAAGATACTATCAGTGGCTAAATAATCATATGGATTCCTAATACATATTGCTTCCAAATTGCCCTTTCATTGTCCAAATCCATAATATTTAACCTTTGAATTTAGCTTATAACTAGCTTATATATTTTAAATTAGATTCTACATTTTAAATCTGTGGTAAAACTTCAATTCAATTAACTGCCATTAAATAATTTGAATGCTAAAGCTTTCATCCATTCACAATACAGTGGTACCTCGGTACTCAATTACTTCAAAACTTGTTGAATTTAGTACTTGACGCATTTTGTCACAAAAATGTTGTCCCAGTACTTGTTGTTTGTTTGGTACGCGATGCGCTGCGATAGGAAAAGGGGGACAGACACGGAGAACAGACAGGAAGTCAGCCATACTGGGAAGGTTGCTTCAAAAGGAACAGGGGACGGCTGCAAAGGGTGGACAGAAAGTTGGCCATGCTGGGAAGAAAAGAGACAGACAGGAAGTCCTTCCTGGCCAAAGTTAGGGTCCACATGGTAAGTCACATTGTTTGGCACTCATCATTTTTACTACTCATTGTGCCTCCCAGAACCAATTAATGACAAGTACTGAGCCACCACTGTAATGGACCAATCCCTTGGATTTAGACAAGGCATTTAAATTTACTTTAAATGCTTCTTTATTCACATTATTTGCACATGATGTAGATACCCAAATAACCTGATCATGCCATTTGCATAATGCTGTCAATGCACAAATTATGTCCATTGCTGTAAATGACACATTTGGATTTTAGAGATGTTCTGAAATAATGGATATTTTATTGCTATATCGCTGATTAAAGTGAGTTTATACTTTATTGATTTCTTAAGTTAGCTAATAAATACATTTAAAATAAATTAACTTCTGGAGTGATAGGGACTCTTGTGTATAAATTTCATAAAATTTCATGGAAAATGTTTAAGAGCTAGAAAACATATTTAAATGTTTGGTTCATTGTGTTTCTGATTGCTCTGGATATTTTCATGTGTGTGTGTGGTTGTTGTTTTTTTGTCATCTGTATTTCTACTGGCTTGGCCCATTTTGTATCAAGTGTCACAATTTTGCCCACAAAAAATACAACAGCTGTCAGTCAAATACAGCCTCCTTTGATGTCTGACTGTTTGGGGATTTGTAGTCTAATAAATGAAACACACACTAGATTCTGAAAAAGCTAATCAAGACTTTGCAAAACTGGATAGAGGGAGAGCTTCTAATCTACCACATAAGCTAAATGCTCTGATTGAATTAGGAAGTTACTTGAATTATTAGGAGTTTATAAAAACTTAGAATCATGTTTGACTCTACAGACCTGATGCCTCTGCTACTATAATTACCAATCTCATTATCACCATATCTGTACAGCAGAATTTTGCAGTAACAGTATAACAGAGTTGGAAGGGACCTTGGAGGTCTTCTAGTTCAACCGCCTGCTCAAGTAGGAGTCCCTATACTACTCCAGACAAATGGCTGTCCAATCTCTTCAGTGATGGAGGACCGACACTTCCGGAGGCAAGCCATTCCACTGATTGTCTTGCCCTCTCTTCTGAATACTTAGGCCAATTAACTCTGGAGAAGGCCAAATCAATAATAAAAGAGAACCAGAGATATTGATTATCAAAAGGATGACATTGCCAAATGTTAGACAATCATAAGCTCTTTACTACAAAGTATCTATCACTATATGACAAATCTAGACAGCATACCAAAAAGCAGAGACATCACCTTGCCAACAAAAGTGCGTATAGTCAAGGTTATGGTTTTCCCAGTTGAAATGTATGGCTGTGAAAGTTGGACCATAAGGAAGGCTGAGCGCCAAAGAATTGAGGCCTTTCAACTATGGTGCTGGAGAAGACTCCTGTGAGTCCCTTGGACTGCAAGGCGATCAAACCGGTCAGTCCTAGAGGAGATCAACCCTGATTGCTCTTTAGAAGGCCAGATCCTGAAGATGAAACTCAAATACTTTGGGAATGAGGTGGTTGGATGGAGTCACCGAAGCAGTAGGTGTGAGCTTAAATGGACTACAGAGGATGGTAGAGGACAGGAAGGCCTGGAGGAACGTTGTCCATGGGGTCACTTATATTGGTCACGATGGGTCAGACACGACTTCGCAACTAACAACAACAACAATCTATCCCGGAGGTGGGCACTTAATTTTCCGAAGGAAACTGAGAAACTGGAACTGTTGTGGTGAGCCGAACCAATGAAACCTGATTTGATATCCTCAAACTTCATCACTTCAACTCCTCAAGCTGTTCCAAGCAAGGCTGAGCATTGCACAGGCTCAGAAAAGCATTTTCTCTCCTTGCCTTCCTGCAGCCGCCAGCCGACCGAAGGAGCCGACTTGGCTTCCTCTCCTGCCCCCTGTGATGGGCTTATTTACATTTGATTTTTAATTTTCAATTGACCTTATGCGGGCCGGACAGGGACAGTCAAAGGGCCAGATGTGGTTCGGAGCCGTAAAATGCCCGGGTCTGGATCTAATCCTAAGCAAACATAGATGGGCCTTTTCCACAGCCTGCTTTGATGTCCTTCTCGTAGCTCAGCTGCCAGGAAGATTTCATGGGACTCCTTATTTGTAGAGACTTTGCCCTTGTGGATCCACAGAGTAGAAACTCTCACTCATGTCCTCATATGGTATCCTTTCTATGATGCCCCAAGATGTGTTCTAATTACTCCAATCATTTCCAAATAAGGCCGCACAGATAAATGATTCATTTATTATTTTTTAAGGGTAACCTCACACTCACATATCAGATGGCCAAATATCTTCAAGTTCTACAACTACCCAAAACTTTTAATTAAATATTGTTTTATTGCCCTATTCTTTCCTATTCTCAATAACAAATGTGTTAAACTATTTCTCTTTTTACTGTACTGTAAAAGTACTGTACTATACTTTTATTGTGAAGGCTGATCAAAGATTGTAATAAAGATATTTTATTTGAAAAAAATATGTCTGACTGTGCTCTACATTCTGCTGCTTTTTGAAATGTGTGTGAGAGAGAAAAAAAGGGGCAAAATGCAATTGTCTCTTCTGTTCAAATATTGCAGAAGTATACTTATTAAAGATAGTAGCATTAGTATTTGCTAGGACTTCCTTAGGAACAAATTGCTCTGGATGTAGAGTGTGTTAAGATTTCTTTATGAAGAACTCAGAGAGGAGGCAGTGAAGCTCTTCCCCTAAGTATAATCTGCTTTCAGCTTCTGGGTGAGCTTCCTTTAAGTGTCAATATCTGTGCTTAACAGTGAGGGGCAGCTCTCTTTTGAGGTATCCATCCCACTCTCCATTAATCTTGTACTGACTCAAATGACCTTACTTGGCAAAGACCCGCATTTCGAATTAGTCAGCACAATGATCTGAAGAATCCATATCCAAACACACACAGGCTTTGGAGGACATGATAAGGGCTGGAGCAGAACAACAGGAAGCCTGCTTGCTTGAACCTTGTTCATAGCCAGCCCTGAAAGAGAACAAAGTGTTCTTTTCCACCGATAGGCACCATGGCTCCTCAGCTACTCCTCTGTCTGATCCTCACTTTTCTGTGGAGTCTCCCAAAGGCTGAAAGTAATGGTAAGAAGCTCTTCGTTGTCTTTCTTTCTCTGCTTCTTATTATTTGTCTCACATGTGTGAACTGCATTTGCATGATCTCCCAGTCTTTCCCTCCCTTTCCTCCATCTCAGTTTAAATCCCACATCAGTTTAGCTTCTCCATGAAACTGATGAACCTTTTGAGAGCTTATGCCTTTTAATATAATGTGTTAGTCTGAAAAGGTGCTACCAGACTTCTGAGTTTTTGCAGTCATACATACGGCTCTCTCCCTACAACTTTTCTGTTTCTGTAATTGGTTTAATTTCTTTTGAAGAAGAAGCTACAAATAAGAATCAGGTTAGAGGAAGTCTTTGTGCTGAAATGCTCATATATTTGCTGTCTTGTGTGCAAGAGTTGCGTAATTTCATTTCCTATTAAAGCATGAAAACAGAAAACATTGCAATCTATTCTATTTCTGAGACTGCAGAAATATCTCCTGTTTCAGGTGTGGGCAATTTTGTTCACTCAGAAGGATTAGGAAATCACATGTACCCACAATCACTGTTTGTGAGGGTTCCCACCAGTAGTGGGTTCTAAACCCCATCGCTACCGGTTCGCTCATGAGCGTGCGCACGTGCCACTTCTGCACATGCGCAGAAGCATCCTGGGTGGGTGGGTGGAGCCTTCCGCCACTGCCGCTACCAGTTCGCAGAACCGGGCCAAACCGGGAGCAATCCACCGCTGGTTCCCACCATCAACAGGTAACTGAGTTCCAAAAAAAAATAGAATTAAAAAGTGCACAATGACAAATGAAATACCTTTGAAAAGTCGAGGAAAAGGCAAGAATGGCCTCTGTGAAATATGAAAGGAGAAAAGTATCCCAAGTGCAGTGGAGAGAAAAAGATTTCCTTAAATTTCACAAGTTAGAGAGGACAGAGGACAACTGACAGGGAAAACTTTTGACCCATTTGCAATGTACTTCTAGACACTCTCCAAAGACTTTTGTCAATAATGAAAGGTTGATCATTCAATACATTGAATGTAACAGAACCTCACTGGGGTTGGTAAGCAAACAGCTGATTTCCTTTTAATGTCATTCTAAAGTCATTTCTCAAAAATGCATTTGGTTTTTCTGTGTGCTAACCTGTAACTTGTAGGTAAGCATCTTGTTAGCATGAATATATGCCATGTTGATTTCATTGTCATAGGCTATCAGCAACTGTTCTTAACAGAACTCCCCTGCATTTTTAACAGCAGCTGCAGAAGAATGGGCTTGGTTGTAGCAATGTAGTACACAATTAATAGCTGATAGCTCTGCCACATGAGATGGAGAATAAGCCTGGCTTATAGTTTAACTAGATGTGAGATTAAATGCACAGCATTTCAAACATAAAAGGCAGTGAGAAATGAAAGCTAATTCTTATTGGGATAAATGCAAAGTGTATAGGAATCAGCAGCAGTCCTGGCCACTCCCTCCAAATTTTCGAATGAAGAATTTTATTCAAATAGCAATAGCACTTAGATTTATATACCACTTTACAGTGCTTTATTTTTTTTTTATTTATTTTTTTTTTATTTATTAAATTTGTATGCCGCCCAACTCCCAAGGGACTCTGGGCGGCTCACAACAATATAAAAAACCGTTAAAAAAAAAAAAAAACCATAATAAAAACAATTAAAAACAGTTAAAAACCCATGCAAACCGTTACATGGCCGGCCCCCCCCCC
>QLTV01004242.1:3110205-3121491 GCA_003457575.1 Thermophis baileyi | reverse complement strand
GCACTACTCCGGCTCTCCAACACCCCAGAGATCCCCTCCCCCCCCCCAACGGCCCCCCTCCTCCCTGGCAGGCAAGGCACCACACTCACACCAAACCGGGGGCCATATCTGAGCCCCCATCTGCTTCTGTTTGCACACTCAGCAGAGGAGGCTCTATTCCTTGCCCCCGGCTCCCTCATTCTCCCAATTCAACCACTCCAAACCCACTTCTTCCATCCAAACCAAACACCCTCATACATACACAAACGCACACACCCCCAGAATAAGATTAGACTGTAAATTAAAACCGGATAATAAGTTTGTGTTGTAAATGCAACCCTAGATGACTTAAAGGGTAGTCTGTAAGAAAATGAAAATGAAATTTACAGCCCTCTCTAAGCAGTTTACAGAGTCAGCATATTGCCCCCAACAATCTGGGTCCTCATTTTACCGACCTCGGAAGGATGGAAGGCTGAGTCAACCTTGAGCCTCGTGAGATTTGAACTGCCAAATTGCAGGCAGCCGGCAGTCAGCAGAAGTAGCCTGCAGTACTGCACTCTAACCACTGCGCCACCGCAGCTCTTACTGATTAGCAACTTATTTGTTGCATTTAAATATTTATAGATTTCTTTCATGCCTTTCATTTAGAAGCTCAAAATGATATGCCTAGCATTCCTTGTAATGACAATATGTGGAGAGGGGCAGGCGTCTTCTGTGGAATGTTCCAGCACTTGTCCTCTGGATTTTTGGCTTGTAACATCTGTCCAGGATGTTATTAGAGATGCTTTCATAAATGCCTCTTTAGGGATACTGTAGAAAGATTCTACCCTATTTAAATAAGGAAATTATTAGATTTCCTAAGTAGTTATCCCTGTATCCATCATAGGTAGACAATTATTGAATCTCCTAATTTTCAGGAAAGTAAAAGTTACTTTCAGATTTGTATGATTCGTTACTGTAATTTTACGATGAAAGTAATGTTAGTACTCATGGTTGGTGCTTCTTGTCTGGATTACCTCAGAGGGCTGACAGAAGTAGATTATCTTAATCCATTTCAAATTGGATTTAGTACAGATTATTGAGGTTGAGGCTATCTTGATTAGCCTGATGGATAATCTTTTAGCATGGATAGAGAGAGTATGATTGTTGGTTCTTCTTGAACTTCCAGTATTTTTTTATTGAGTCAAGCATAATGTCTTTTTGTATTTGCCTATTTTGGCAACAGTTTCAGTGGCTCTATTCCATCTCTCAGGTTATCTTTAACCTGTGTCTCTTGGAGTTTTTCAAGTGCAGCTATAACATGGTATCCCTCAGGGCTATATTCCGTCTTCTGTGCTACATCAAAACACTGAAGAAATTCACCAGGAAATTTAAAGCAAGGTATCATCAATATGCAGATGATACTCATCTATTTCTCTATGACCTGTTCAAGAAATACTATGGCTCCCACACTTGCACCAATGATTGGCTGGATGAGGGATAATGCATTATAACTGAATCCAAATAAGGTAGAGCTGCTCCTTGTGAGAGATCAGGATTGAGAGGTGGCAGATCTGCTGTTCCTATTTTTTGCTTATCTATTAGCAAGAGAAAGAAAGTCTACTCTGCATTCCTCAATGTTGCAGCTATGTACATTGGTACCATTCTCTCTTTTTGTTACAAAACCAAACCATTCTATTTTCTGAGGCATTTTAATTGCTTTAATTGAATTTTGTCTGATTCCTATTTGAACAGGTTTTATATCTCTCTTATTTTATTTGTTATATACTTATTATATAATATTATATAATATATAATATATCTTTAGCAACCATTGAAAAGTACAGCAGCACTGAAAAAACTGACTTATGACCACTCCTCACCGTTACTACAATTAAAGCATCCCTGCAGTCAGGGGATTCTGAATTTGCTTCATCACTATGTGATTCTTTTAATGACTACATGATTATCTGAAAGACCATGGCAAAAAAATAGTAAAATCAAGTGTGGTCACATGATGATTCATTTAGCAATCACATCATCACTTAGTGACAGACAATCCGGTCATATTTTGAGGACTATCTGTAACTGTTTTACCCAATGCATACCTGCCTTGGAATTCTCTGTGAAAGGTGCTTTGTGAATGTTTAAAATAGACCAAGTAGGTGTGCCCTTTAATTAAATGTCATTTTGTGGAACTGAAGAAGCATGTTTTCTCTGTCACAACCCCTACCCTCTGAAACCGCATCTCCCCAGAGACAACATGACACTCACTCTCTTAGAGTTCTGGAAGGTTCTTAAGACTTGGGTCTCTTCCTAGGCCTAGGTTTAGGGTGTCTGTGGAGCCATTGTTGAATCTTTCTTGCATGTTGAGCAGGGGTGGGCTGCTGGGGGTTCACAGGGGTTCTGGAGAACCTCTAGCTAAGATTCTGTGCAGTTCGGAGAACCCCCAAATCCCACTCCTGGAAAGCTCCACACACCCCGCCCCTCCCAGGAGTCCCCACGCAGCCCGTTTTGGATGCAGGTAAGTGCAGGGCGCGCACGGAGGCTTGGGGAGGGTGAAAAACGGGCCTACCGGAAGTTCAGGAAGGCCAGAAACGGGCCTGTTTCCGGCCTCCAGAGGGCCTCTGGAGCCTGGGGAGGCCATTTTCGCCGTCCCGGAGGCTCGAGGAAGGCCTCCGGAGCCCAGGGAGGGCAAAAACGCCCCTCCCCCCACCATGGTGCAGGAGGCCAACTAGGCCACGCCCACCATGGCCATGCCCAACCAGCAACCAGGCAGATGTTAATGATGTTTTCATCTGGAGAGTTGTTTTTCTGGTGTTTTTAATATAGATAGCTTATACTGTAAGCTACCCAAGTCTTTTGGGCAATTTCAACAAATTCTATACATAAATAAATTTGGTCAGTTAGGGTAGATTGATATTGAACATACACAGAGGCAGAAGGTTGGGAAATGTAATGCAGTAGAGTAAAACAAGGGAACAAGAACTTCTGTTGTGGGAATTAAGAAACAGACAGGATTAGCTTTGTACATCAGAAAATGATTGTTTGATAGATAAAAGGGAAAACCAGATAAGCTAGAGCCGGGATCATTTTTATCAAAGGTGGCAGAAAGGTCAAGAAAGATCAGAGCGAGAGACCTTTAGATCTGGTGCTATGGAAACAACTTGCAAGAGTCGGCCTGTAGCAGGTCAAGAGTACATACAAAAAGAGACAGCTAAGAATATTCCAGCAATTCAGAATACATGTACATGATTGGCCAAATTTAGGAAAAGAAATTTTCAGAGAGTTAGCAGTTTTTAGAACTGTAGAAATAAGAAGTCTGCTTGAAATTATTTACTTTCTATAGGAAATTAAAGGAATGGCTGGTGTGATACAAGATTGGCTCGTTTCAGACATGAAATTCGGGACTCAGAAAAGCATAAGAACAAAGATCCATGTAAGAATTAAATGAAGAATCAGGCGACACCAGAAGTGAATAAGTAATATGGATGATGGATGATGGATCAAAACTTTTGGGCCAAAACTTTCTAAAGAGTCATAGATTACCAGTAACTTTAAAAAAAAAAATCCAGAATGACTTATAGTAGCCTCTAAGAACTAATGGGGCAGTGGTGAAATCCAATTGTTTTTACTACTGGTTCTGTGGGCGTGGCTTGGTGGGCGTGGCTTGGTGGGCGTGGCAGGGGAAGAATACTGCAAAATCTCCATTCCCACCCCACTCTGGGGCCAGCCAGAGGTGGTATTTGCTGGTTCTCCAAACTACTCAAAATTTCCGCTACCGGTTCTCCGAACTACTCAAAATTTCCGCTACCGGTTCTCCAGAACCTGTCAGAACCTGCTGGATTTCACCCCTGCAATGGGGTCAACTTCACTGGGGGGAAAATTAACTTTAGTCACAGGTTAAAGTGATTGTACCGAGGTCTAATAGCCATAGAATCCAAGCGCATCTCTATATATTAAATATTAACAAGATGGATAGGAAACTGAGAAAAGGATTGTTGTGAAGTTTCGGTATCACTGAAAAACAAATCAAGGTGGAAAGGAGAAAGGGAGGCAGTGATAGCTGGAATGTTGCAGACTATCAGCATTAAAAAGACACTATGAAGATTGACTGAATTGCTACAGATTAGGTAGTACAAATGCAATTAGCAGAAGGAATAATTAAGGGTTGACAATTCATTCTCACTGGGAATAGGAACAAGTAAAAAAATAAAAACTATAAAATATAAATAAGGAAATACAGGGTTTTTTTAAAAAAAACTTTATTAAATGACACAGGTTATAAAAGAAGTCAAAATGGAGGGTCTCCAATGAATTTTGCTGTGAAACAAACATGGATGGTAGAAGACTGCTTTTGGAGAGAAAGAATAGGTTTCTGAGGGAGGGAAGCAGGGGATACTATAAACCTAGGCTGCAACTTTACTTCTGAATGAGCCATTACATGGAATATGTACTGCAGCCAAAATGGAGCATTTGGGCTATAAAGCTCAGCTCTCTGACATCTGCAAGTTCTCCAAATATACAGTACGTTGGGGCCTCTTGTAATCCCATATGGTGGAATTCAGTGGTTGAAAAGGTTTATGTGTAAACTTATGAATCTCATCATAGTAAAATAAGTATGGTGTGTGTTGCTCTGTATGTCCATAGGAGGCTATTTCTGTTTAGTTTACCTGTGGTCGTGCCTGATAAAACTCTGTTCGTGATCATGATTTGTCAATCTAATAACTCATTATTTCTCTCTTGCACATTTCACATATTCACACTTCCTCACACTTCCTTCCCATGTAAGAAATAATGATTTTTAAAACTCAGGACCATCATTTCTCATAGCATTATCCCTAGCTATAATTATACAAAATATTATTTCTTGGCTTGAGTGGGGGAGCAGGAGAAATAGTTCATGTCCGTATGATCTTTGTTTTGTTCTTCTGTAGTATTCTTAAAAAGCAAAGTGGCAAATAGATTTTTGCAAAGAACAAAACGAGCTAATTCACTGTTTGAGGAATTTAAACCTGGAAACATTGAAAGGGAATGCATTGAAGAGAGATGCTCAAAAGAAGAAGCCAGGGAGGCATTTGAAGATCAAGAGAAAACTGTAAGTGTGTATCTTTGACTGCTCTCTCTATCTACTCTTTTGGTGCATGTATGTTTCTACGCATCTTATTTCTGTGAGGCCTTCAGAATCAAAATCAGATGGTATGAAATGGATTTCAAGTATGTCTTCATCGTGGAATATTTTACCAGATCATTTTTTTCTGTGGTTATTTCTGTTGCTTTTGGCTGTTCCATCCTCTTGACTGTATATCTCTTTTCTCCATCCTGCTAAAGAAAACTGGAACTTGGAGGCACTTCCATCCCACACTCTGAGCACCCAACAAATCTGTGTGTCACCCAGAACATTCTTACACTAAAGTGTAAAGTGCTCTTACTAGATTTGTATTAATTTATTATCTTGTTATATTTCTCATCCACTTTTTATATTTGAAAATTAATCAGGTGATTAACCATGCTTAAAATCCTGCAAAAATAAAATAAAAATTAAATCCACCAATAATCCAACTCCTCAAAATATTGGAATGGTTGTCTAAATAACTACAGCTTATCCCATTACTTAAAAGGCAACAAGCTCACAAATAAATCACTCTGATTAAGATGTAAATTCTAGATCATTTTTTTTCATTAAAGGACTGTCCATATTTGCCTCAGGAGAATAGAAAAAGATAACAGAGTTTTTAAAATACAGAAATAACTTTTCAGTGGAAGTGCAGTTGAGAGAGGAAAACTGTTTATGATATATCGTGATATATTAGTATTAGTGCTTAATCACTGGCCACCAAAATGTTGCATGAGATTCTTCTTAAATTATTTTTGTTTAATTCCCTGGCTTTGTAATTTTTATTTAATACTATGTATGTATTTTTTTTTAATCAGGAGAACTTCTGGAATGTTTATGTAGGTAAGAGATCATCTGCTTTTGCTCCATACATTTTTCCTAACATAATAGTTAAATATATGCAATGTATTTGATGAATAGGATAAATTAAAATTGACTGGTCGATCCCCATTTTTTATTAATTCAGATTCTTAAGTCCTTCAAAGCTTAGAAAAATCCCAGTTATAGATACTCTAATATAAGGTCATAAACATTTTGTTATTATCCATATGTGGGACATTTCAAAGTCCATAATATCTGCGGCCATTAACATCCTACTCAAATCAAGTCATCTGGGGGAACTTCTAATAATTTCAATGATTAACAATTACTTTTAAGGAATGTGTTCTATTAGGTTACATATAGGCTAGTTTACATATTCTGATTTAACCTCATGGGTAAAGTAAACTACACAATTTGGTCAAACTTTATCCATAGCACCATCTGTCCACAGAACCAAGTTTCCTTTTCCTATAGAGGACTGAAGTAATGAAATTCCATGTGTTAAACTGGCTTAGATTTGGTATATACCTTGTGAGAAAGCTTTCTTGGTAATTTGCATGTAAACTCTTCCTCTGTGCAGTGTATTTGTTTGGTAAAGTTGATTGATCCAAAGATGAGTATAAGTATTATTCATTATGGCCATCTTAAAAATTCCATACTTGGTACTGCATTTGAATTTCTCTTCCAGGAAACAGTGTAACAGTAACTTGGGCTTTTCTTCTGAACGTGTAAATACAGTATTTCTGCACTTTGGATTTTAACTTCTTCTTTTTTCATGCTAGATGGGGATCAGTGTTTATCAAACCCCTGTCATTATGGTGGGACATGCAAAGACGGCATTGGTAGCTATACCTGTACCTGTTTGGCTGGCTATCAAGGGAAAACCTGTGAATATCGTAAGTTGAGCTGGAGCAATTCAGAAGACTTAAGGGGAAGAATAGAGTCATTTTATTGCTATGGCCTCAATTATGCTTCAATCTAAGGGACTGTCAGTTCCCATAAGAGTTCACTGAAATCTTTGAAGACTTAGAAAAAAATCTCACGTCTTTTCAAATTTTTACAAGACTTGTCAAGGGGAGGGATAGGAGGAAGAAGAAGAATGCCCAAATAAAATTAACACAATTTTCCAAGGTTTAGCTGCTATCCAAGAAAAACATATGTGGCCCAGATTTAGTTAAGTTAATAGCTTTGTAGGTGAACTGGTGTCTTGAATTTGTTTATTTAGGTGACTTTATTTATTTATTTATTTATTTATTTGTCAACAAGTGCAAGGAAACAGGACACATGAAAAAAATGGCACAAATAAATGGATATAAAGAAGCAAAACATAGCCATAAACACATAAAATGAGTACAGACAAATGGGGACAGTAGGACAGGGACGGTAGGCACGCTGGTGCGCCTATGCACGCCCCCTTAGGGACCTCTTAAGAAACGTGTAAGGTCCACGGTAGACAGTTTAAGGTAAAAGGTATGGGGGTTAGAGACACTAACAACAGGATCAGGTAAAGTGTTCCAGACATTTACTACTCTATTGCAGAAGTCGTATTTTCTGCAATCAAGATTAGAGCGGATTACATTTAGTTTGAATCGCTTCTTAACAATATTATTGGCCGAAGTAATGGAAAAGGATGTTCCTAAGTATATGGACAATCCATTCAGAAATATTAGAAGATAAAAAGCACCTGGATGGATCAGGTCAAAGACTATGTTTTTGTTGCTAATATTGTCGTCTTTTATTGGTGTACAGCTGGTACAGTATAGTGAAAAAGAGCAGTAGCATGGTTATCCTTTAATTTGTCTACTCTTTTAAAACTATTTGGTCATTGTATGGAACTATGATTTCAAGATTCTTTTTCTGATCAGCCATAGCTAGCTCAGACTTAATTAATGTGTATGTGAAATAGGTGGAGTTTTTACATTAATATCTAAAATTTGGAATTTGGTTACACTAACCTGCTTTTTCTAGTTTAAAGGACATTTACCAAAATGGGCTGAACTTTACTCAGGCTGGATGAGTGCGCTCCCATCCCAATATGAAGATGGAGCCAGGATAAAGAAATGTGCAACTAACTGCCCCCCTTCTCAAAAAATAAAACCCCAGGTTTAGCTGATAGGTTTCCTCTGTTTTGTGGAAAAATACATGAGGCTTATAGTTTTCTTCAATTTGTCCCATCAGTAGTTGAAAACAAGGTCCATCGGCAGAAAAGAGTGAGGAAGTCAGATTCCTACCAGCTGTTCTGACCCAGCTTTAGCAGAAACAAGAAACAAACTCCTTGACCCAAAAAACCCCTCTTTATGTATCTTCTGTGAATTAATGGCATTCACACACCGCTTCAAAGAGTTAACTGCAGTAACAGACCTTATCAGTTCTTTGGATAATTGCCAGACCGGGAGCTTCCAGCCGCAAAGCTGTAAATTAAGTTCTGGCAAGCAGTCTCTGAGGCACGAAACATGATGAGCCAAATCTTCTGAAATTTGAACGGTTGTCTCCTACAACCACCACTCCCCTTTCCTTCTATTTATTCCCCAGGCAGGTAGGGGCCATTCAGCGTCCACATGTGCCTTGCTTCCCGAGTCGACTCCTTGCCCTCAGTTGTTCTCCTCTCCTAACAGCTCTGTGCATACGCGCATCTGGAACAGGCCCCAGCTGTTCTTCCTCCCCACTTATCTCAGCCTCCATAGGCAGCTGCCTCTCCGGCGGCTGGGAAATGTCAGACGGCCCTGGCTCTATCTCTGCATCCGACGCAGAGCATCCATCAGAGCCTTCCCCAGACTCCAGAACTGGCCCAACTTCCTCCCCAACTTCCTCATCGTCCGAGTCTGCCGCCAGCTCCGCTGGCAGCTGGCGGGCCACAACACCAGCATCACTTCTGCTTCTGCAACCAGTTTCCCTAACATCCCATTATAAGCAAGCAACATAGGATTGCTGTGCTAAGAAAATTGGCTATGGCTGTCACAATTTTATCTTTGTATAAAGAAGATGTTTTTTTATCTACTAATGCTTTGTCTGCTTATTTTTTTACATAGTCATACATAAGTCCTGCAGATTGGACAACGGTGACTGTTGGCACTTCTGCAAACTTGATCAAAATGAAATTCAGTGTTCATGTGCTGAAGGTTACATTTTGGGAGATGATGGGCAGTCTTGTGTTGCTGGAGGTATGAATGTGTTCAGTTAAAACAATTAATTATAACATTTTATTTTGGTTTTCTCATATCAGTGTTAGCCAAAGACTGATGTGTTATTCCTACTGGGCTATGTACATTCTGTCATAATTTAAAAGTCAGAACGTTAAAAAACTAACGTAGTTTGATTGTTGGTTGTATTATATAATATATTATTTTATTATAAAGGAGAAAGGCAGCATTTTATATGGTAACAAAAGGGTCAGATCTCTATCTACCTTTTTTAATGCATCCTGATAGCTTTTCAACTCTGACTCCACTATACCTTTACTGGCACAATCTATTTCTGTCCATTGGCAACGAAGGCTATCTAAATATAACTTTATTCTTTGATAGGAATTATTTCCTTATGTAGTGACAGAATTGTTAGAAGTGGGCTAATTAATCAGCATTCCAACATGTAGTTTTCAACAACAGTTATCCTTTATTAAAAGAATAGAGATGGCAGTTATCTAATTTCTTAATAGTTCTCTTACTCAGAATAAGATTATTTAAATATAAAGGTGTTCTTTTTTATATATATATTCTTGTTTCTTGACCTCATGTTCTATTATTGCTACATCATTTAATTTGAAATCCTCATTATGATTTTTCAGGTGACTTTCCATGTGGTAGAAATACAAAAGCGAGGAACAAGAGGGAAGCAAGTCTGCCTGACTTTCAAGAAGATTTCTCTGATGCATATGATGTGATTGACGAAGATAATTTTGTTGAAACTCCTACAAATTTTTCTAGCTTAGTTCCTACTGGGCAGTCCCAGAATGCAACTTTGCTGAGTAAATCTGATGATTCAGACCGTAATGTCAGAGTCGTTAATGGAACAGACTGCAAACCGGGTGAATGTCCATGGCAGGTAAATGAGTTTAATCTGTATGTCAGAATACTATAATTGATTTATATCCCAAATTTGTTGAAACAATGAAACATACATTACTTTTAATTTCCAATTACTTTCATAACCTGTGTGTCAGAGGTGGGTTCCTACCAGTTCTAACCGGTTCTTTAGAACCGTTAGTAAACCGGTGATGACGTCACGGAGCCGGTTCTGTTGGTGTCTCTGTGGGCTCCGCCATCTTGGATTTTGCTTCTGCGCTTGCGCAGAAGCGAATTTTTGCTTCTGCGCATGCGCAGAAGCTATTTTTGATTGCTGCACGTGCGCACATGGCGCGACCCTGAGCAAACCGGCAACAAAAGGATACAGAACCCACCCCTGCTGTGTGTGTGTGTGTGTGTGTGTGTGTGTGTGTGTGTGTGTGTGTGTGTGTGTGTGTGTGTGTGTGTGTGTGTGTGTAAAGTAAAGATACTGGCTGTGACTGCACAATGAAATCTTCACCTATCCACCTTTGACATAGATAAAAAGGCATAGGATTTTAAATTCCATAAGTCCTAGCTGCCTTTTTTGAATCTCCTTGAAGATGTTCCTGGCCATCTGTTATGAAATCAGTATTCCAAAAATAATGATTATTTGATTTATGTGTTTATTTATTTATTTACTTTATTACATTTTTATGCCGCCTATCTCCCCTATAAGGTGAGTCTGGACAGGTTTAGTCATATAACTTTATGACTTTTATTTTTAGGCACTTCTGATAAATGATAATGGAGATGGGTTTTGTGGAGGAACAATTTTGAGTCCCATGTATGTGCTTACTGCAGCCCACTGCATGAACCAAACCAAGCACATTAAAGTTGTTGTAGGTGGGTATTTAAATTGTTGTCTAGCTTCAAAAATATTTACAGTGCAAGCCAACAGTATCTGTGTCTTCTGATGTAATCCCAAATTAGTATGCATAAAGTTGCAATAGCAATAGCAATAGCACTTAGACTTATATACCGCTTTACAGTGCTTTACAGCACTCTCTAAGCGGTTCACAGAGTCAGCATATTGCCCCCAACAATCTGGGTCCTCATTTTACCCACCTCAGAAGGATGGAAGGCTGAGTCAACCTTGAGCCAGTGAGATTTGAACCGCTGAACTGCTGAACAGTCAGCTGAAGTAGCCTGCAGTACTGCACTCTAACCACTGCGCCACCTCGGCTCTAATTACCTGCAGCCTTAATTACATATCTATTTTTGGTTACTAATACGTCTCAAGCCACACAAAATCAGAGTACAATCTCTTTGCTATCCTAATGTTAATGGCAATTATTATTATTATTATTATTATTATTATTATTATTATTATTATTATTATTATTATTA